>JAMQGT020012007.1:0-50000 GCA_024447675.2 Pterophyllum scalare
TTGTTATGTAGTGTCTTTCGTTCAGTTAGGTATTGCTCAATTTTAAGAAGCAGGAAGGCAAAAAAAAAAGGGTTGAGGAACTTCTGATTCTCTTGAACATCCTTTGCGTCACTGAATAATCTGTCTGTTCACACCTTTTGCAACAGGAAACCTGGAATGTAAAAAACATTACTAGCCTTATTAGTAGGAAGGAGGTATGCATATTTGCCTGCATAGCTGCTTTCTTGTTTTATCACACCATGCAGTGCAGCGGTGGGGACATTTTAGTTGCATGCCTACATTTTTACCAGTCTGTAGTCTGATAACAGGTCAGTCTTAGCTGTTCTTTTTAATGTAGCTATGAAGGCTTCTCATCAAAGACAAATGTTTTTCACTAGCACATAAACAAGTACATTAAATACATGTGGTATTTTTTAAGCCAACAAGTCATGTAAAAACATGCTAGTTGCTAAAGAATGAGTGAGTGTAACCATAGAGTGCATTTCCAGTCTTACAACCACTCAAAGCTCCACCTTTCTGCCTGAACACCCATGCACTGCTTTATTCTATACACTTCAAGTACATGATCAACTTCACATCCATGGCCAATTTAGAATCAACAGTTAACCTAACATTCGTGTATTTGGACTGTGGAAGAAGGTCAGAGTAACCAGAGAGAATCCACACAGGCACTGAGATAACATGCAGACTCCACACAAAAGCCCCAGTGGCCAGAGTTTCGGCTGATGAGGGCTAAAAGCTCAGGCTTCAGGCTGCTCTAAACACTCCATTTCAGAGAGCCTTTTCCGCTCTTGGATCTGTATGATGTCGTAGAGATGGTCATCCAACGCACACAGTACTGACTGTGAGAAGTCTCACCCACTTTCTGTGCAAACCCTCTGTTTATGAAGAGGCAGCCAGTCAGAAGAAAGGGAGCCAAAACAACTTGTTTCATACAGAGGATGAACTGAGGGGCTGGCACCGTGATCCAGGATGAGATAAATGAAGATTATTTTGAACTGTGAGTTGTGCAAAGCTACACTAGCAGAATCCAAGAATATAATGAAGCTGGAAATGAGCATGCTCGATCCTCTTTAACTGTCATGATGAACACTCATATAATCATTTTAATGCATGTTATGAGTCCTCAATTAAGAAACTTGATTGTCTTTAATGTATAAAATAGTAAGGACTCTTTTAGTGTGAAAGTTTTTCTGCTGTTTGTGTTACAGAGCATGGCATACCAGGACTGTCACTTCTTCAGAATGCTGCACCACCTGCCAGATTACACCCACTGCCCTCAGAAAAAAATGGTCAAGCTGAGATATTTCAGAGCGTGGCAGAGGCCCCTTCACTCTGCTTTCATGTGAACCTGGGGAGCCAAACAGGCTCAAAGTGGGAGTACGACTTCACCGCTAGCAGGGACCTCCTGATGCATGGTGGAGCAGAGGCGGGCGGAGGTTCGCCTGCATGCAGCACAATGGCAGAGCACAGAATCCCACTTCCTGCCACAGAGCTGGGTGGCACTGCTTTAGTTACAACTAAAACCATGTAGGGTGTATGGTTACTTTTTAAGCATGTTGTGGAAGAATACAGTTGTTTACTTAGTCACATTGTGGTCACGCGTCTCCATTTTGGGGACAAAAAGCAAGTTCTTACAACTTCATTAAACTTTAGAGTTGAGATGACTTGGCTTCAGGTTAGGATAAGAGTTTCATGAAATGTCAGGTTGAAGCAATATTCTCGAAAGAGATGAAAACACAAGTGTATGGCCTTAAAAACTTATATTCCCTGCATGTATTCTGCACGTTGTACTCAGCATACTGAGATTTCTTTGTTTCTGCCATGTTTTTATGGTTTTTAAATAACATTGCAATTTTCTGCAGCTGTTTTATTTCTCTGCACTGCTTGTGTGTAAAAATACCACGTGACTGTGTGTATTTTGTTGTTTTTACTGCAAAGTGTTGTTAAAAGATGAAATACATGAACTGCTTTGAATCTTATGCCATATTTTAAACGTGTTTTGATAAAACAAAATTTTTAAAAATCAACACAGAAATCTTTCTGATGCTCTGAAAACGTCGTCAGAGGGTCAAATATTCCTGACGAGTACTGTTTCGAATAGAGTTCCACTGTCTTCAAGCAGAAAAAGATATTTACATTGTAAATCATTTTTATCAAGTGTTTCTCAATCAGTGAGCTTCCTGCAGGCAACATCTAAAAATAAACAGAAGGACGGCTCAAAGTGAAGGAAGAGTGCACTTGGTATCTTCCCCCCACATTATCTGGATTTCTTATGGATAAATATAAACATCATCGCTCCAACCTATGAATGAATAGAGCTGTCCCAAGAAACCCAGCAGTGCTGATTCAGTCATGAGAAACTTGTACAGTGTCTGTGTTTTATGCTGAAAGCTCTTGTGCAATCACAGGTAGGTGCTGGGATTCTCAGTGACAGCTATGTGGAAGTACTCGAGCAGGCTGTCGCTTTGCGAACTCCTGTTGGTCTCGCGCCGGTGGATTTTAGTGGACAGAGTCTTCCTCTTTTTGAAGCTGTCACCTCCACGCTTATCCAAACTTGACACGATCATCTCTGCCAGGTCCTGCTGGAGCCGCTGGAAGTTCTCCCTGAGACAGATTGTTTTTGGATTATGGTTTATATTAGGAAACCAAAAATTAGGTACAACCCTGAATCCCAAAAATTAATCAGGAGTGGTGTATAAAAGGCACATTAAAAACAGGATGCTCAGAAGCCTAAACTTTATTTAAAGTAAATTTAATCTGAGTAGGAACCAAAAAAAAAGTTTGGACAGGATAATTTTTACCGCTGTTTTGCACCATCCCTGCTTCTATACAGTTAGATCCATACATTTTTGGAATGCAACACATTTTTTTGTAGTTTTGCCTCTGTACACCACCACAATATATTTTAAATCAAACAATCAAGATGAACCCCTACAATTAAGTGCAGACTTTCAGAATTAATTCAAGGGTTTTAACAAAAGAGTTGCATTAACTGTTTAGGAATCTCAGCCAAGTGACAATCAGTTTTGTGCCCAGGCGACTTCTGCTCTCTTGTTGTTTCTTGACAAATGAAGTAGATGAAAGTGATTGATTCCAGGTGTTGAACTTGTGTTTAGCTTTTTACCCAAACTCAATATGAGGTCCAAGGAGTTGTTGATACAAGTAAAGGAGGCTGTCATTAGGCTGAAACCCAAAATAAATCTATCAAAGAGACAGAGCAAAAACTTTAAAAAGAAGGAATGCACTCAGCAACAACAAAAAGCCTGAGATGCCACAAAAGAAAACTGAAGTGCAGACTTTTTACCGTTGTTAAGAAAAGAACCAAGTCCAGAACACTCTGGAGGAGGCAGGCAAAGCCTACAATCAAGAGACGCCTTCATAAATGTAAATACAGAGATTTTATGACAAGGTGTAAACCACTCATTTAGGTCATATTAGATTTTGCCAAAAAAAAAGCAACCCAAAAAACAAACATCTAAAAGAGCCTGCACAGGTCTGGAAAAAATTCTCTGGACAGTTGAAACCAAGATGAACTTTTACCAGAATAATGGGAAGAGAAAAGTGTGGAGAAGGAGAGAAACAGCTCATGATCTGAAGCAAACCACATCATCTGTCAAACATGGTGGAGGTCATGTTACGGCATGGGCATGTATGGCTGCCAGTGAAACCGGGTTACTGGTGTTTATTGATGATGAAGTGTACAGGGCTGTACTCTGTGCTCACATTCAGCCAATTGCTGCAAAACTGATCAGACATCTCTTTACGATGCACATGGATAATGACCCAAAGCAAAGGCAAACCCAAGAGTTTCTCAGGGCAAAGAAATGAGATATTCTTCAATGGCTGAGTCAGTCACCTGATCTCAGCCCTATAGAGCAGATTTTCAGTTGGGATCAAGACTCCAGTAAATCACTGACTGCAAAGAATTTTCATCCACATATTAAAAATAATCCTTATATTCACAATAACGTACATGAAAAACATGTCACTTGTCCAGTTACTTCTGAGCCTCTGAAAATGGGGAACTGTGTATAAAAATGTCTGTAATCCATAAAGTTAACGCAACACTTTTGTTAAACCTCTCAAATTGAAACTGAAAGTCTGAACTTCAATAACATCTTGATTGTTTGAATTAAAATCCACTGTGGTGGTGTACAGAGGCAAAACTCCTGTCCAAAAACTTATGGCCCTAACTGCAAGTGATATGTAATCCAATTTTTGAACGATAAGATTGAGGTTGTTCAACAATTTGGGGCCTCCTTTTGATATTTTTTGTGTCATAATGTCACAAATCCTTTCAGTGGGTGCCAGGTCTGAATTTCAGGCTGACCAGTTTGACACCTGAACTCCTTTACTATAACACGTGCACAGTGTGGACTGGTATTGTCTTACTAAAATAAGCAAGGCTTCCCTGAAAAAAGTTACCTGGGTGGCAGCATATGTCACTCCAACCTCAATTTTTATCATTAGCAAGAACTATGGTCCATAACTCATTCATAATTAATGCCTGTTAATGATTTTACAATGAAGGGATTTCTTAAGAAATAAAGTTGTACTTCAAGGTAGGTGGTAATCTAGTATTATACAGATAGTATATACAGTCATTTATACATAAATGATAATTATGTTTATGTACTGGGTTCACGCTATACTACAGTTCACAGTTCTTCAGCAGTTTGTGCAAAAAGTGTTTTTTGGTAAATCTAGATTTAAGTTTACTCACGCTGTCGGTGGCGTCGGCAGGTTGTAAACCCCCCAGTCACCCCAGTTAACCAGTATGTCATCATTTTCCCTTTACCCTGTTGGTGAGGTATGGATGCAGACACACACAAACACACACAGGAAG
Organism: Pterophyllum scalare; assembly: GCA_024447675.2. Taxonomy (NCBI): domain Eukaryota; kingdom Metazoa; phylum Chordata; class Actinopteri; order Cichliformes; family Cichlidae; genus Pterophyllum; species Pterophyllum scalare. Next base: position 4,850 of record JAMQGT020012007.1, read on the forward strand.
TATTACTAGTGACCACTAGTTGTACAGTATACATTTGAAGTAAATGCCTTCACATTTAAGTAAGTTAAAAAGCCAGACACCACACAGCTCACCTTCAGATACGTCTCTCCTCGCTTTTTGTACTCAAACTTGCAGTCGGTCCTCTGCAGGATGTTGATGGTGGACTGGCTCACATGAATTCTCAGAGCTGGAAAGACGATATGAAACTGCGGCCATCAGATTCAAAGCATGACCTGACCTCCTCTGCGCCAATTCAATTCACGATCTGCATCTAATCTGCTGTGTTAAAGAGTGTGTACGTGTGTGTGTGTCTTACGTAGGCTTGTGGACTCCATGCGTGAAGCTGTGTTGACTGTGTCTCCAAAGAGACAGTAGCGGGGCATCTTGTTCCCCACCACTCCTGCTGCACAGGGTCCTGGACAAAATTGCACAAAAGCAATAAATTCATGGGGTTTTTTGGGGGGTTTTTTTCATTAGCATATTCAGTTTAAAAAATCTCCAAGTTCTTGTCACATTTTTTTTCTTACAAATTTGTTTGTTATACAAGACAGATTCATGGTCTTATGGCAGTGTCTTATTGCTCACAGTTATGCACGTGTATTTAACCACTAGGTGTCAGCAACTATGTGACAGACAAAGGAAAATTGAGTTTGAGCATACCCATGTAATACCTGAACAGAATGGTCTGTATGATATGTAATAGGAAACCAATCCCAGAAATCATATTTTGTGGAGAAATAGGAAATAAATAAGGTTTCTTGAATGAAGGATTTGGGTTGTGATATGATAAAACCATTATGAATGTCTGGTACCTGAATGGACACCAATACGGATCCACAGAGGAATCCCAGGCAGGTGCTGCAGCTCAAATGTTCCCACAAAGGACAGGATGTCCAGGGCCATGTGGGCGATGTCCACTGCATGTCTGTTGCCGTTGCGTTTGGGCAAGCCGGATGCAACCATGTAAGCATCCCCGATTGTCTCGACCTACAAGACAATGAAAATGTAACTTTATTTATAAAAGCCTTATTTTCATCAACAAAATACACATCTGAGTAAAATATGCAAGTCTAACCCCAACCGTTTCTCACAAATTGTAGATTAATGCTGAACAAATGAAAACAATAAAAACAGCATCTTTCAACACTGTCTGTGACCTCTGAATTATAAATGGCAGAGGCCTGGATTTCTGCTGTCCCACCAAACTACCTTGTAGACATCATGGTGATCAAGAATGCTGTCAAAGTTCTTGTAGATTTCATTGAGCATGTCGACCACCTCCATAGGGGTGCTGTAGTAGCAGAGGGTGGTGAATCCCACAATGTCACTGAAATAGATGGTGACCTCTTCAAACAGCTCTGGCTCCACCTTGCCCGTCTCCTTCAGGGAACGCACCACTGGCCTGTGGAGACACAGAGTGTGGAAAATGTGATTACTGTCAGTGATATTAACACTATGTGACCATAACATGTAAACACACATGCACACACAGCATCAAGAGCTGCGGGAGGATTCTGAGCCCTCTACATAGAAGCAGATACAAAGACACTGAGTGCTCTGGTTTCATGAGACAGAAATCTCGAACAATGTGCCCTTGAATTGCAGTGGCGCCCCCTAAAGGAAGCAGCTGAAAGAAGAAAAAAGAAGCCAAAAGAAAACTAGCACCAACACCTAAACAAGGTTCCAGTGAGCTAAAGATAAGCTGGTGTTTAGTGATGAATCAGGAATATGGATTGGCCAAGGAGATGCAGGAACATTAATCTGGTGTTGTTCCAATGAAACAAGCACATTCTGCACTCATTCATGATTATGGGGTTACATACCAGGCAAAAGGCCCAGGGGAGATGACAATCATTACGTCAACAGAAAATCAACAGGTATACAATTAAATTTTGAACATTTTTTTAAATATCCCATCCATAGAAAGCATCCTTGGTGATGGCAAAGGCATTTTCAGGAGATCTTACAGAGCAACAAGTGATAAACCTTTTCTTCATGAAAGCCAATCATAGGTCTAGATCTCAATCCAACTGAAAATTAAGGGTCAAAATTGAAAAAAAGGCTCCATCCTGAAAAGCTGATTTGTCAAAAGAAAGTTGGAATACATTTGGTGGAGGTTATTTTTCATTAGTGAAGTCCATTCCTCAGACAACTCAGGCCATTATAAAAGCCAGATGAGGTGCAAGATATACTAAATGTGATGCTTTTGTTGATGCTACCTTCATTTTTTTCCTCTACAAAGGTGTAGTGATTCTATACATTTTGCCAGGGGCTATATTACCAAACACTCAGAAAACTGATGGTGATTGGTAAGTAAATTTACACATCCAGCACATATTTGATAAGATTAATTTTCAGCAGTGTGCTTCAAGCAGTCTTTGGAATGTAAACTTCACTAAACTTCACTCTTCTAAAAGCTGTCTAACTGCTAAATGGTCCACAGTGTAAGCAGGTGGTTATTTAGAGGTTGTTTTTTTTTTGTTTAACAAATCGCTGCCTGCTGCTGCTAAAGCTGATGTGTTTTGCAGGATGTGTGGCCTGTAACACTGAATTAGTGAAATGCACTGAAACACTGTAAAGAAGAGGCAAATCACAGAGCTGAATGTTCCAGATGCCTGTGAGATACCAGCTGATCCTGTAAAAAAAAAAAACCTACCCAGGAAGAAGCATAAAGTTGAGGCGATCTGCTCTGTCCCTCTCAGCTTTGTACAAAGCTGTTCTCTCCTCCACTAGTTTCTCCAAAGTCCTGGAGTACATCTGCAGACGACGGATCAGGTTGTCCATGTACGTCTCTGTGGCTTGGTTGTGCAAGTTACTGCATCAGATCAAAAATATTTTACATTACTCCATCTGCTCTTGAATTACTATTCATTTTAGAGAATACTACAGAACTTATTTCAGAAGATAACCCCTGTCTAAGGATCAGTGTCAAATACAGAAATGAATAAAAGCCACACTGAAGGAATACATGATCGTGACGTACCTGAAAATCTTTCCTAGTGTCAACTCAATTCTCTTAAAATCTGGCCTCCGTTCTGGGTCTTCCTCCCAGCAATTCTTTATCAGTGTGTACAGCTGTATACACACCGAATTAGACGCAATCACACAAGAAAAGGAAAAATTAATTTAATCAAATTGATCCAGCTTTATAAACTCTATAAGCAAATACTGTGTGCTGCTGTAACAGCTCCTCAGTCTTTGGAGGCTCTTTTACCTCGATCTCGCGGTCTGATGCGCCCTCAAAGTTCAAGTCAGGTCTGAAGAAGTTGTGTCCAATAGGATTATGCACCCTGTAGATCTTCTCTGAGGGATTGCACAACAATCAGTTAAAGAAAGCGTGTAAGGTAAGTATGGGATAAAAGTTACTTTGTGATCCTGCGTCTCACAAGTGCGCTGCAGAATTTCTTATCTTGTCTTGGTTGACACTCAGTGTCTGAAGACATGCAACAATATTTAACATTTTCCAAACTGAAACGTGTAAAATCTTCTTTATATCAAAGAAAATGTAAAAAAAATTTTAAAAGACAGGCACATTTGTTTAGTTCTGTATATGGCAGTATAATGGTGGCCTACCTCTAACATCAGAGCAGCACTGTGTGTAGAATGGGGCTTGTCTCATAACAATCTCATGGGCAATGATCGCATAGCTGTAGACGTCCCCTTTCTGAGACACCCCACCTTTACGAAGATGCTCTGGGGCGGTCCACACATCTGGGAGGAGAAAGAGAAGACACCTTTGACCCTTAACACACCCTTTATGGGTTCAGTGTTTCACCTACAAACAAATGCTCATTTAGCCTCACCTATGAGAAAGTTCATCAAACAAGTCTTTTTACACTGCCCTGCAGAGTACTTTGGACCAAAAATTGAAAGACCATCCTCTAAAATTACCCCTAAATCAGGGAGCCACTGCTGCAGCAAAGAAAAAAAGCCTAGCTAGTCTGGGACAGCTAAACCAAAGGTGCTGCAATGTTTCCTCAGTCTGAAAGAGAAAACAGTGACTTCCTGCTGTTGGATCTATATGTGCTACGTGTCTGTTTGTAGCCACACCACTCTCCTGGACAGCCACACTGTTTCTCTATGAGAGGATACAGGGACCTCGAGCTGCCCCTAGGAGACAGTCCCGGTGCCAACACGCCAAACCACCTCAACTCCTGGACACCAGGCAGTGATGTTTTGTTGATTACTTTCACAGCATAAAGAGCTTTCTTCAACACTTCTGACTATTGACATTGAATTCACTCTGAACACTAACAGAGCCGAGCATCCAGCTCTGCATAAAAGGATGTAGAGGGTCCTCGCCAATGTTAGCACAGAACTGAGAACAGTCTCTCTTGCTCTTTAAAACAGTTCTCCAAGTGTGAAGAACTGACTGCTAAAAAGGAGGTCTGTGAAAAGTCTATGCCAGTCAGGTCTACAAGAAATAGGTGCTTGATATTTTAGGTTCTCTACTCTCCGAAGCAGCATGGATGCTGTTTTAAACCAACGTGCTTGTTTATGATAGAGATAGTGTTGTGCAGTCTGAAGGCAAAATGCTGCTATGCATCTATGAAGGTCGATCAGACCCTGGTCCCCTTCAAAACGGGTAGGAGCAGAACAGCAGACCGAATCCAGTGGAATCCTAACCAGAAGAAATTAACTTTCTTCTCTGTATTTCCTTGATTATTGTCTCTGGAAGTTCTACAACAATAGCATGGTGCTAGAGTACGGAAGCAGCCAGGTTTTTGACAACCCCCAATAATATGGATTCCCTCTATAGGACAACTGAGGCTGGACCCAAATCCACTGAGACAACCTGGCACTGATTTTTTCAACTAAACCCTCTCAGTTTTTCCTCTGGAAATCATCAGTTCCCAGAAACATGCCTAAACATTTCATCCCCTCCCTGTTCCACTGTAGCCCAGCTGGTAATGCTGGTTGTTCTTTAGGAGCCCATCACATTTTGACCAGTTGACCTAAGCAGAAGATGCTTGTTCACATAGAGGCAGTTTCAGTTTGAGAATGTTAATGTCATTGTGTACATTTATAATGACTGTTACATTTTCAGGATATGATGACAGTGCTTATTAGTTCACCTCTAAAGGTCAACTATGTGTGACCCTGGGTTGGTTTAGGAGGGGTTCAATGGCAAGAGCATACAGCATCCCACATAGGGGACATCCCTGCCTGATGCTTCTCTGAACAGGGACAAGTTGGTTCAGTCCTCCCCCCACCTTTAACATAAAAGTGACTGCCGAGTACAGGCTTTATCCAAGAAATACAGTCCTGCATTCAATCCCTGGAGCTCAGACAGATCAAATCAGATATTTCAAATCAAAAATAACTTTTACTGTCCATTACCAACACAATTATTCTGATTGATATGAAAAATCATATCCATGTAGGCCTGAAGTCTTTTTGAAAGACACTTTGCTCTCATCTTATAGTCTGTGCACAGCAGTGAAAATCAATTTTTTTAAAAGCAGTGTTAGTGCTGTCTTTGTACAGCTCAAAGTTGAAGAGTGTGATAACATCATACAGAACTTTTCCCTGCAGACTACTGAATTTTTGTAAAACTAAGTCCATCAACTTCAGAAGATCAGCTGCGGCTGAGCTGCTGGACCGCTGCAGACATCTCATCAAAGGTAATGGTCAACAGTAAAGCTGACTCTGATTCACTACACTGATGCAGTCCTTCCAGTATCTCAGCAAAACAGTCAGAGCTGCAACTGTCACCATTAGAAAGACTGGAGTTGAAGTATTGCCAGGTTCAGCTGTTCCAAACTAGCCAAACTAACACCTTTCCTCTAAGGGTTGGAGCTTCTGTTCCTTTAAAAGCTGAGATGGTGGTTCTAATCAAAGCACCTTTTTCTTTTTCATGTAGAAACCAACCAAAAGTCTTCCTGCTTCCTCATCCCACTTCCTGTTGCTGCTCTTTTTTTCATTCATATTCCTAGATTCTAATTTCACAATTAGACCATTTGACTCCTGAAAGTACTTTTAAATTACTTTCTGGATTCAATTTTTTAAAATAGCTGTATGTGTGTTGTGCATTGCTGAGTGTTTTCCCCACTTCCAACCCTCGAGCTACGTCATCAAAATCAGTTTTTTTCTCAGTCTACGCTAAGCCAGAGAAAGACTTATCCCCATTTAGTTGTACATCAAAGTGCCAATAAAGAAATGTCAGAAGCCAAACAGGTTATGGTTGCTTCAGTTAACCTAATGTTTATGTTTGATTAACATAAATCCTGTGTTTTTTATGAGGGCAGGATTAGCATTTGAGGAAGCCAGAGTACCTGGAGGATTGGCACACAGCCAGAGGGAGAAGATAAAAACCCCACACACAAGAGGTTTGGACCCTCGTGGTGTGAAGGGACTAACCACTGCACTGCCGTGCTGCCCTGACTACAAACAAGTCATCCAAAACTGGGGCTTTCTCAACCAACAGATAAACTAAAATGAGAATGCAACAACAGCCATCAGAGAGCCACTGACACAAGGAAGTGAACCATCAATAGGGAGGGATGTCCCTAATGATGGTGGGAGGTCCTATGACCCAAGCATATAATACACTGAACCACGTTTCATTCACTCAGTCCACAAATTACTGAATTAAACTTCTCTTGCATATCCATTAAGGACAGGATGAAAAGATTGAAAATCCAGAAATACACCCCAAAGGTCTCTAACTCACTCAGCAACTCCAAACACTCATCTCATAGACCCACCTTACGCAAGAGCTGAGAGAAGAAGAGGATGGTTTCAGAGTTTAGATCAATGCTCAGCCACAGTGATAATTTTAAAAAGCCCACCTCTTCCTGGTTTCAGGACGGTGTTGCAGCCAAAGTCAGTGATCTTAACCACCATGCGGTTGTCGACCACGCAGTTGGAGGACTTGAGGCGGCCGTGGACTGCAATGTTACTGGAGTGGAGATACGACATGCCCTGTCGAAGACAGACAAGTCAATTACCAAATAGAAAATAGAAAACAGCTAAATGAATAAAAAGCACATAAATCAGTCACATGCTCACAATGGTAACTCAAAGAAACAATACCTTTGCTATGTCATACATGACTGAGATTTTAAACCCCATATCCATGAAGGTTTCATCTGGGTACGATATCCTGTCATTAAGAATGTACTGAAAAAAAAACAGATGAGGAAGTTCATATTTTATCATTTTTATAACTCAGTCAGATAATGGAAGTGTGAGTCTGAGATTACAAGTATTCATACACACACTGTAAGCGTTCTTTAAACAGTGTGCATCAATGATTTATCAACAAGTGAACAGTAAAATCATTGTGAACACCACACAAAGGAGGCCACTGAGCTCTGCCACATGAAGAAAACTCAAAGCAACATTGCACCAAAAATGGTCTTAGCTGCATGCAGTGTGTGCATGTGGCCTTTAAACAGCTGTCTTTGAACACAGTAGTTTTTTTTCTTTGCACTAGAGTCAATGCCGATACTAAAAGCAGTTATTAAATAATGCCACCATAAAAAGGCAAGATATGTGCAGATTAATCACAGACAACCAAGACATAAAATAGCACATGCCTTAAAAGAATGTTTAACTAGAAAGTGTTTAGAGCACTCAGAGCTACATTAAAGCTAAGAACAGACAGTTCAAAGTTCAGAAAGTCAGATTAAAATGTGTTAATCTGCACCACAATGAAAACATGCACTCACTGGCCACTTCATTAGGTACAAACTGTTCAAACACTCATTAATGCAAATATCAATTCTGTTAATTGTATGCTAGCATCTCACTGCATTGAAGCATGGAGACATGGTCAAGATGACCTGCTGAAGTTCTACAGCAGCACAAGACCACACCAGGTGTCACTCCTGTCAGCTAAGAACAGGAAACAGAGGCTACAGTTCACACAGGCTCCCCAAAACTGGACAACAGAAGAATCAAAAAATGTTGACTTGTCTGATAATTTTCGATTTCTGCTGAAACATTCAGATGGTGGGTCAGAATTTGGTGTAAATAATGTGAAAGTATGGATCCATCCTGCCTTTTATCAGTGCTTCAGGCTGTTGCTGGTGGTGTAATGGTGTGGGGGATATTTTCTTGGCACACTTTGGGCCCCTTAGAACCAACTGAGCATCATTTAAACAGTCAACCTGAGTATTGTTGCAGACCATGTCCATCCCTTTGTGACCACAGTGTATCCATCTTCTGATGGCTGCTTCCAGCAGGATAACACACCATGACACAAAGCTCAAACTGGTTTCTTGAACATGCCACTGAGTTCACTGCACTCAAAAGACCTCCACAGACACCAGATCTCAATCCAACAGAGCACCTTTGGGATGTGGTGCAACAGAAGATGTGTGATGCTGTCGCGGTAACATGGACCAAAATCTTAGAGGAATGTTTCCAGCACCTTACTGAATCTGTGCCACGAAGAATCAAAACAGTTCTGAAGAGGTCAATCCAGCACTGGCAAGGTGTACCTAATGAAGTGGCTAATGAGTGTATTACTGTACCCAAAAGGTATATTTTAATTGTTATACAATCTTAGAAAAAAACAAGAATTAAAAGAAAAAATATAATTACTGACAAGCAGAACTCACTGCACAGCACCTGATATGAAGGTATCTTACCCTGAGGGAGCCTCTCTGACACAGCTCAAACACCCCGTACACACCATACTCAAACTTAACCGTGCCATAAAACTTGGTCAGGTTGTAGTAGTCAATGCGCAGGAGCTGGAACATGAAGGCAGTGGCAGGAAGAGTTGGTCATCTTTACATGTAGATCCTTTTAATAACCTCAGAGATAAAACACATAGGTATCTTACAGTGTTGAGCTCAATCCGCTGGTCCTCAGTGAAGTCTCCATCTGTGTGTTTCAGCTCTTTCAAGATTACAGGCTGGAGAGCACGGAGAGTTGAAAAGGACTGATGTCACTTCCTTTTTAATTTCTTTCCAAACAGATATAAATTTTTTGGGTGTTAGAATGCTGATACCTTCTTGTCGTAGCGCCCTCGCTGTCTGAAGTACGTACTGTCCTTTCTCTTATCTTCATCAATCTGTTTCATAAACATACACATTAATCTGATTTGGAGGTCTTTTGATGGTAAAACACTGAATTTTACATTTTAGGAAGGACCACTTTAATCAAAAAGCCTCTAAATGTTAAAAGAAGACAGTTATTATCATTTCCATCAACATTTCTGCAGGAGTATGGCCCTGTCCTGGCACAAGAACCCCTGAGCAAAGAGAGAACAGGTCCAAAATAGAGCAGGCGTCCATAACAACAGACACAACATTCACCTTCACCTCAGGTGTGGCTGGGTTAAAGGTGGGCTGCAAAGCAGATTGCAGAAGCATTCAGATGAACTCTTATCAGCTAACGCCCTGGGATTGCATGATTTTTGGCCTTGCAGTTTTCATTGAACTTTAACTACCACACACTAACATTTTCATGTGGTCTTATTTAATGTGTATCCAAAAAATGACAGCACTATTATGTCTTGTGTCAGAGCGATGCTTCTTTATCAGCTGTCAGGAAATAAAATCTGGAGTTACAGTCTTTACTGATAAGGGCGTTCACCTTCAGAGACACCTCCTTCTCATCCAGAGGGCCAATCAGGTGAGGTTCAATGTGAGACCATTTCCTCTGCAGAAAGCGCTCTTTTCTGTTCTGCCTATCAGGAGACACACAGAAAAGCATGCAGTACATGATCAGTACTAATCATTTAACATTTCTTTAAAACACTGCATCTTCTCCATAAGTGTCCTGAGCTGTAGGTAAAATTATATTTTATTGCTCCAGATAAAAAACATTTTGTCACAATTTACACTTTACAGTCAAAGCTGAAGCCCCATCCTCCGGTCCCCTAAATGCTGCAAATGCTGCCTGATTTTTTCAGATCAGCTCCAGCAATGCATACATGTGCTAAAATGCTACAGGTGGCTCTTCTACCACAGCTGGGAAACATATCTGCGGTTTACCTGAAGAAGATGAGAGCGACTGCTGTCACCACCACGACACTGAGACTCAGAACAATCACAATGATGTCCTGCGTATTAAACTCTGGAGACACACACGCAATGGAATTGGAGAAAAGGAATTTAGAGCTTTACCTTGAATTAAAAAAAAAACAAAAAAACATGAAATCATTCTTGTAATAATTCTGCCTAAATTTTAATGAGTGTTACCGTCAGGAGTTTTTGGCTCAGCGGGGGGCAGCTTATTTCCTGCCCAGTACAGAGCGGGGTTTGGATTAGTCATGATGGTTGCATTCAGTGATGTATCAAACACTAGCAGAGTTTCGTACTGAAGAGAGAGAACAAGACAGGTAAAATGTAAAACAGCTGTTCACTTTTACAGTGGCAGTTTTAACTGTTTAATGCACAAAAGTCTCACCTTGCCACTGACAGTTGATGTATAAATGACTGAGAAGTTAACGTCTCTGTCACCATACTCGTCAAGCACGTAGTGCCCTCCCATTCCTGCGTGTACACACACACACACACACAAGCATGTAAACAGATAATAAAACATTTTGTAATCTGAGTGCTTCTCACCAAGTTAATTTAAAAAGGTTTGAATCTAAAGTCACTAAAAATTGGACATGTAAAACTACAAATGGTGATTGTTTCTTTTACATACAGTCTACAATCCCACTACTGCTGCTGTGAGCATTTTTGAAGCTGGAAGCAGGACCACTTGTTTGTTTTCAGACTTAAACCTTTCAACCGTAATGAGCCAAACTAAAGAAAAATTCAAGAGGCTGAAGCACCATTTTATATGGGTACAGAAGAGTTAACCAGGCAACAACAGAAGTTACCAGAGCTATTAGTGTTTCATGTGAGAGCCAGAAAAAAATGTCTTGTCATCAAAGTTTCTCTGCTGCAGTCAATCATTGATCTAACCAGCATCAACCTTGTGAACATAAAATCCTTTTGATTTCGGCTCCCTGATTACACACAGTGTCCTCCTGGTTATTGCTTATCATAATCCTCTGGCATTCTTCCTCCAACTGTGTTATCACCAACCATACGCACCATCAAAGGCGATGTTCCCAAACGAACTGTCACGTACAGAATAATTATAGGTACTGTTGCTGCTGCGCTTGCTGAGAATCCTCTCTCTGAGCACTTTGCCAAACAGCAGAGCCCCATCGTGATATCCAGCCACATAATCATTTATCTGCCCAAAAGAATGAAAGGCATAAGATGTTAAATGTGTAGTTACTTTACGTGGTCTCATTTGGGAGCTTGAGGTGCAGCTCACCGTTTCACTGAATGAAGAATTTGATCCACTGCTGTAGTTTCTCTTTGGTAGAGTGATCACTAAGACATCTTCCATATCTGCAGCGGATGTGGGGCTTACGTGATAATCAGGGCTAGATAAAGGTGATAATGAAGGTGATAATGGTTTCTTGGAATTCAGGTTCCTTGATTACAACCTAATAAAAGCGTAATGGTAGCAGTGTATTTGTAAAATAATAAAACCATGGCCAGACTTACTTGTAAAGATCTAGGAGAATGAACATGAAGTCTTTGGGAATCCAGCCCACCTTCTCCTTTACTGCAGCTATCTCATCAGCGTTCCCACATAAGATTAAAACTGAAAGAAATAAATGAGTTTTACAGTCAATAAGAAGGAAAATCCTTCAGCTGTGTCACAGTACTTCTTAAGTCTCCTGTAGAATGACTTTCTGGAGACCCCAAATGTTTCATGGCATCCCATCTAATAGTTATTCAGCTCTTTCAGTCTGGAGCACAGTTACTGTATGGCTTAACCAATAAACTCACAATGACATCGTCAGAGGACCAAAACACTTTTCTGCTTTTGTACAACAAATAAACAAAAAAATATATTCACTGTTGCTGTGTCGTTTCGAAGACTGGAAAGCTTTTTTCAGCTCCTCCTCTCCACGCAGCATCTCACTCTCTGTGCCCTTGGCAAAGTTGTTAGATGGTGCTTCCAGTGCGTTGATGTACCTGCGGCAAAGCAATAAATAAATCAAAAAGCTGGCTCGTGTTGGAGTACAGATGATGCAGCAGACTCACAGTCATTTAAGCCTGACTCACCAGAAGCAGTCCTCAGTTGCATTGTTGGTCTTCTTATAGACATAGACTCTGTGCCATGGGTCCTCCTTGAATGGTAGAGTTTCGTTCATAAAGTGGAGGAAAAAGTCACAGATCTTTCGCGCCGGAGGCAGAATTCGGGTCAATTTAGGCTTGTAGTCACACGAGAGGCCAAAACTCCCAGCAGAGATGATGGGAATGGTTAATCGCAGGCCAATTTCTTCACTGGAGCAGGCCAAACAGCAAAAATTCAAAACTCATTAAGTTGCTAAATAACATTAAATTGAAAAGAAAAAGCATCATACTTACTGTACTAACTGGAAGGTGGCATATGTGCAGGAAGGCCCCAGCATGACACATCCAATTTCACCATTAGCCTGCAGAAAGTTACGGTTGCATTGAGGAAAGTGAACTTCACTGCAGTTATTTCAGTCTAGTACTCCCATTTACCCTTTCCCTTCAACCCCTCTCTAATGCTAAATAGTGCTGCAATTTTGCGATATTTTCTAAAAACCATTTCCTTAGTCCCTAGTAAACTTGACTGAATCTTTTGCGCTTGGCTGTGCTGGAGGAAGCAGACTGCTGGAGAGTTTGTCCTAATGAGGCAAAATGAAAGCATTGCACCTGGTAAGATCACCATGCAGCATGCTGTGTCTGCATTGTATTGTGGTTCTAATTAGCCCAATGTTTGTGGGGATGCTTGTGTCTTGGCATTCCACTAATTTACAAGCATGATAACCTCTACATCACCAAACCCTTTGGCCAGCTTCCTTTTTAAACTATCTCCAGTTGCCTCTGTGACCTGTGTGCCAGGTTACCTTCCACTTTTAAGAAAGAGCTCATGCTTTTTAGCTCATCTTTTGCAAGTGATGGCAGTATCATCTGCCCATGCCCAAAGAGTCTGTGGTATGAGCATCCTCCAACAGCAACATCTGTCAGGTTTCACTTTCCTACCTTGTTGCTGAAACTCCCATCCCTGTTTCATCTCCTGCCAGGACTACTTTAATGGAGTCTTATCCAAAGCCGTCTGCAAATTCCTGCATGGACTGCAGAAGGCTTTGGATGTCCAAGACTGATGTCCAAGGCCACACTAAATCCTACCAACACAAGTCTACAACCTCCCCCCAGCATTGGCTCCCCGTGTGGCTGCCTGATTAAATACATGATTCTTCTCATCACATATAATTCCCTTCACACTCTTGCCTCTCAATATTTCTCCAATCTTTTTAACCTCTACATGCACCCTCACAAAATCTTTGCTCCTCTGATACTGGGCAGCTGTCAGATAATCTCTCCAGATTGCAGATTTTATATGTTGCCTATTGTTTACCTAATCCCTATAGATTAAGGCCCCTTTGATACACCAAACTGACAAAAATATTGGGCCACACAGTCTCTTAATCTTTGGATTCAGGTATTTTCAGTCACATTTCCACAGGTGTATAAAATCGAGCACCTAGCCATGTAGTCTAGCTTTAGAAACATTTGTGAAAGAATGGGTCATTCTAAAGAGTTCACTGAATTCAAGCATGGAACCAGCTCCCAGCTTGGATCCAGGAGACAGTCACTCTCCCTATTTTTAAGATTAAGCTTAAAACTTTCCTTTTTGATCAAGCTTATAGTTTGGGCTGGATCAGGTGATCCTGAACCCTCTGTTAGTTACACTGCAATAGTCCTAAGATGTTGGGGGGTTCCCATAATGCACTGAGTGTTTCTTTTCATTCATCTCTTTTTACTGTGTTTATACCCCACTCTGCATTTAATCATTGGTTACTATTAATCTCTGGCTCTCTTCCACAGCATATCTTTTGTCCCAGCTCTCTCCCCTCACTCCCAACTGGTAAGTGCTTGCTTATCAGGGATCGTTTTGATTGCTGGGTTTTCTCTGTAACTATTATAGGGTCTTTACCTTACAATATAATACACCTTGAGGTGACTGTTTGTTGTGATTTGGTGCCATATATAGTAAAAAAATAAAAATAAAACTGAATTGAAATGAAATGAAATGAAATGAAATGGATGGGATGGGATGCCACTACTGTAACATGTCAGTTAATGAAATTTCTCCCCTCCTAAATATTCCACGATCAGCTGTAAGCAGTATTAAGTGGAAGCATATAGCCTCCTGAGACCCGAGCTCCCATTTGCGATGGATTTTTAATTTTTCCTAGATATTTGTGATTAGATGGACCTGATATGTATAAAAATTAAGCTTCCTCTTTGAGCAGGAAGTTGTATTTTGTTACATTTTATGGGGAAAAAAATGTCCTCAGATGTGGACAATGGGATTATTTTATAGCATAACACAACAAAAACAACACAACTTAACAAAGTATGAAACACTGTTGAGCAGAATAAAGTATAAGATGCAGCAAAGTCAAGATATAATGTCCCCATATGTGGACGCAGGGTCTCAGGAGGTTAAGGAGCATCAGATTGATGACGCGCATGCTGAGGAGCACAGCAAAATTCCCCAATACTCTGCTGATTCAATAACAGCAGAGTTTCAAACTTCCTCTGACATTAACATCAACACAAACATTGTGCACTGGGAGCTTCATGGCATGGCCTTCTGTGGCCAAGTAGTACTTGTAGGTGTAATGTGGAGGTGGCCTGGTAGTTTTGTTCATATAGTGCATATGGAAAGGTGCTTTTATAGCTCAAAATCTGCAGTCAACTGAGTTTATTGATTTTTATTGTTTTGCACTGGTGATGTTTTAGAGCTGAGATTTTTATTTATACCCATGTGACTAAATGTTATATTGTTGAATTCAAGTGTGCAGTTGGAACTATCCTGTTGTATGTATGCAATCTCATTTAAGCACAATAATCTCATCACCGCCTCAGATCCATTTACGATTTCAAAAACAAAGGCTTTAGAACAATGTAATGGTTTTAGGACAAACAAAATCACATCAGAAAGCGTTAAGTCTCGACGTGTGCACTGTGTTCAAGCATGTGACCACACTTACATTTAGCCTCTTGAGTATTGTGACCCCCTCACATGTGCTGCTCCCACAGCCCTGCCGTTTATACACGTTGGTGTTGAACCCGTTGTAGTTAGCCGTCAAAGTGAAGTCTAAACCTTGAGTCATGGAGAAAAAGATGAGAGCTATTAATTTTAAAAATTGATAAAATTAGATGTGTTTCATTTGTCTAATCTCAATATGCCAAATAAAGGATCATCACATCACTGTTAATAGCATAGAGCCAACACTCAGGTGTAAAAGCACACATCACTCAGCAGAGACAAATGGTGGTACAGGTAACTATTAAATATTCCCATAAACCAACACTGCTACAAAGATGATAAACTATGAATCATAATTTTTCATTCTGTTGGCAGTGCCTGCAGAAACCTAGTAACAGTGCTGCTCTAATAATAAAATGAGTAAACTCTGACAGTTTAACCCCAGTGAAAGTAAAATTTGATTTGATACATTAAACACAGGTTCATGAAGTTTTTATCTTTTTGTAGCATACACGTGTGAGCAGTAAAACGTCAGTGAGTAGATTCCTGCCAGAATGATTAAAAGATATGGAACATTATTTTTTTAATTTTTTGACTAATAACTTAATAACTAATGTTATCCAAGCAGGATATAACTATTTTAGCCTTGCCTAGCACACATAGTAAGAGGACCTAGACAAAGCTAGCTGCTGCTACATGGAGCTGGAGAAATATATTAATAATATTTGACAATGTCCCTACTAGACGTTTGCTTCCTTCTCTTTTTTTAAAAAAGCGTCTTCTTGGACTTAACCAAAATCAAGTCACACAGCAGTGCAGGTATACTCAGCCCTACACCACTGGGCTTTACAGTACTCAAAATATTCTAGAAACAGCACTGACATGCTGACACACACATTATATTTGGTTTAGTTCAGTATGAAAACCTGTTCAAAAGATATTTATCAGCTGAATCTATTTAGAAATGCAGAAACTCTTTGAGATCAGATCCTGCGTGAAGAAGTTTGATTTGAAATCACATTTAAATCTTTCTCTTCGTCGGCATTCTGGCTTTTATTTACACAACAGTGATAAGGAGCAATCTCCACCGCTCAGTAAGATCCAAAACACTACTTCCACCTATCTGCTGCTGTCACTTGAATTATAAAATACTGTATTCAATTATTTTACTGTTAAGTGTTGTCATATTTATTAAAATATGGTTAAAAAAACATTTTTTTTTATTCAAACCAAGTGTTTTGTTTTTTTGTTTTTCCTGTAGGGTAATAATCGATCCATACCATGATTAGCATTCTCCTGCTTGTCCTCTAGTATAGCTTGTTCCACGGCCGCCTTCACAAGCGGCATACTCCATTCATAAGTGTTGTCCTCTAGCAGCACAATATTCATGTAGTACGTACGGTTTGATTTCAAACACTTATCAATCATGTCACTGGCAACCATAGTCATTAGAAGCACTCCCAGGTAAGGTAAACTGCACATCCTGATCACTGAGATTCCCATTTTTCCTTCAGAATTCTGAATCTGGTCTACATGTCAAAAATATAGAAATCTGCTCTGGTAAACAGGAGGCTGAACCAAATCCTCTCCACTGATGACCAAAAAGTCCGAAAACAGAAGTGAGCACTTCTCTTCAGGAACCAAGCAAAAGTCACGTTTCTTGATCTAATGTCCAGAATCCAGATAAGAAAATAAAACCAACTTTTGCGGAAGATCTTGACCCCAAAAACTTTCAGTAAATACAAAACATTTAGATTGGAAAAAAAATCAAAAAGAATATTTCTCGTGTTGCTCTTGGTAAAGCCAGAGTTCAGTAATCCTCCACCTTGGTACAGACTTCTGTTAATGAACAACTGCCGGGAGACATAAGGAGGGCGGGGCAGGAAAAACTCACACACTCTACCCGGAACGATACCTTACGTAAAACACTGACCAGTATCATAAGTCATCCTGTTTGTAAACATCAAGTTTAGGCCTGCCTCCATATTACTGTCTGAAAAGGTTTATTCCCTTCGTGTCAGTGATGATGATGTGAGTGTGAGAACAAATGAAAATATCGTTACAAACTTTAACAACAGCACAATAAATCTGACTCCCAGACACAAAACACGACAGTAAGCAGTGGCACCAATTAAACACCTATTTTGCCGTTTTTCTGACCACTTTGTTTTCCGCACGGCAGACTTCTTCACGCAGAGGTGGGCAAGAAGCTTTCATGATTTGGGGGGGGGGGCAAAGGTCACAGGAGGCCATAAAAGCAAAGGCTTGTGTGGCACTGATAAATACTGTCGGCTATAAAAGCCAGGTGGATTAAGTCTGTAAAAGGCTTTACAAAAATGCTCATAAAATGCGTCACTACATTTTCAGAAAAAAAAACACTTTAGTCCTTACAGTCGGTTCAAAAAAATTACTGAAATCCTCAACAAATTGCCCGTGATAGTACCTTCTCACTAAAATGGTCTGTATTCAAACACCAAAGCTTAAAAACATCATGAGTGCATCTACGCAAATTATGTGATTACAGCCCAGTTAAGACAGCGTTGCAATTATTATCACAATTAATACATAAACACCTATTTATCAGAGCAGCAGGTCATGATCAGAGTTGCAATAATCTGATAACTGTTTTGATTTTGATTTTTTTTTCTTTCTGTTTCCAACAAACAGTGTAACCTCTGCCACAGAGCTCAAAAACTAATAAAGAAGGATTTACTTTTGGTGCCACTAGAATGTCAGAGTTTTAGCTTCAGTCCGTCACCAAAAAAACAACACCAGACGTTGTTGATCACCTTTTCTTTGGAGCTAACATGAGGCAGAAATCTTTGACTTTCAGCAGAACGTATCATTGGATAGAATACGTATTGTCATGATTATTAGTTCATCAGACTCTATCAGGAGTTAACATGCAATATACTCACTAATCATCAGCATGTTACCATTGCCATTATGAGTAAACTGACCCATAACCAAAGTTATGAATAAAGACTCTTAATGGGGCCGGTTTCACATGAATTTGAGCAATTTGACTGGATTGATTAAGAGAATTTAAGTAAAGATTAATTCTGTACATCTTCTGACTGGTCTGAGGATTTCTGCTGATTTTTCAAACAGCTGTGTGTTGTTTACTTACTTTTAACAAACTCACTGTTAATGCCTAAACCCAGTTACACAAAACCAGTAAACATGTCTATTCTAATGCTCAACATTTCTTCCTGTACATCACACAGCCTCCTGTCCATCTGCCACCTTACAGGGCCATAAACATCTTAAACAAATACACATATGACATTGTAATGGCACAGTCAGCCTGAGACACACAGTCATAAGACCCACTGCAGTTCCATGTGAAGAGGCTTTCAGTATGTTTCCACCTGGAGTTTTATTATGCAGAGGAAATTATAATGTGCTGAAAGGAACAGGAGTCTTTCTTTTATTGTCTCATCTTGGCTGTTTAATAGCAGTGTCTGTTACTGGTAGTCGGAGAAAATGTCTCCAAAGCACTTTCCCTTCAGCAGGAAAGCAGATAAGAAGGTTGTGTTAATGGAGGTCTGGACAGGTGGTTTAGTATATAGGCCAAACACACACACAAGTTTCAACAGACACTAAATAAAACAGAACTGAAATTCAAAATAAATATTCACTGCTCAAAAAAATAAAGGGAACACTTAAACAACACAATATAACTCCAAGTAAATCAAACTTCTCTGAAATCAAACTGTCCACTTAGGAAGCAACACTGATTGACAATCAATTTCACATGCTGTTGTGCAAATGGAATAGACAACAGGTGGAAAGTATTGGCAATTAGCAAGACCCACTCAATAAAGGAGTGGTTCTGCAGGTGGGGACCACAGACCACTTCTCAGTACCTATGCTTTCTGGCTGATGTTTTGGTCACTTTTGAATGTTGGTGGTGCTTTCACACTCGTGGTAGCATGAGACAGGCACGTGGAGGCCACACACAATACTGAGCCTCATTTTGACTTGTTTTAAGGACATTACATCAAAGTTGGATCAGCCTGTAGTGTGTAGTAGTGTAGTTTAATTTTGTGTGTGACTCCAAATCCAGGCCTCCATTGGTTAATACATTTGATTTCCATTGATGATTTTTGAGTGATTTTGTTGTCAGCACATTCAACTTTGTACAGAACAAAGTATTCAATGAGAATATTTCATTCATTCAGATCTAGGATGTGTTATTTGAGTGTTCCTTTTATTTTTTTGAGCAGTGTATATAACATTCATGACTGAATATTAGTATTCATTAAAATTTTGCTGCATGACACTGATACTGATAACTGTCCCCATCAAGTGCACAATTTGCTCCTGGTGAGTAAAAAAAAAAAGCTTTTAAAATAGAATAAGTGATATAAGAATAAATGATAAGTCTGTTTGTGGCCTTTTTAAATATTTAATCATCAGTATGGTCTGAGAGCAAACAACAACTTAGGGAAAACACGCTGGATTTAATATTTTTGTGATATCAATACAATAACTAATCTTAATTTACAAATGAGCCAACCTCATGCTTCAAACAAAGGTTAAGGCTATAGGACTCCTGTGTGCTCAGGTTGGAGACAGCACAGGGATCTGGGTCAAAGTAAGATAAACATTTCAGTATTAATGATTAGTCTGTTTATGATTTGTCAATAATTGCCCGATGCCACCTTTCTCACATGCGCCATATTAACCATTTAGACTGGCTGTGTACTAATAAATCAGGAACTTATTAATAACTGAAAGTCAGATAAAAGTCTGTCAGTGTGGTCAAAACGCAAGTCAACCTACATTTACCAAGATGTGTAATATTCAGTGTCGGTTTCACACTAGACCAAAATGGTTCACACATTGCTTTGTGATGTGGCGTTATCACTCGTACTGAAATCCAGACTGATGCAGTGTTGTTGCAAAAAGATAAAACAGGAAAGTGATTTTTGGTTCCAGTTTTAAGCCTGGTTTCAGTTTTAAGCCTGGTTCCAGTTTTAAGCCTGGTTCCAGGTTTAAGCCTGGGACTTGATGCAAAACTGCCCATTTCATAACATGCTATTAAAAAACTAGTTTAGTTCAGTTTAGCTCAGTTTATGTCTGTGTAGATTCTCAGTCATCCAGGTCACAGTAGTCTCCTGAGCTTGAAAAAGGCTGTACATCTGCATCTAAAGGAGAAAGGGCACTCCTTTGAGGATGCCAACCTTCACATTTTGGACAGATGGTTTGAAAGAGGAGTAAAAGAAGCCATCTATGTCCATTGTGAACAACCATCATTGAACAGAGGAGGTGGATTACATCACCAACTTTCCCCCGTTTACAGTCCTGAGCTCCCTCCCCAGGCACCTCAACCCACATTCACACCTTTTTTTGTGTCTGTTTAATTCCTGTTATTTCCTTAGCTATACGTCACCTTAAGCAAAAATGGTTCATCTTACCACAAAGTCTATTATTGTAAAAAGTTAATCCAAACAATTTCATTGACAGCTTTTACGGTTTCAGCTTATAAGGCTCGGTGCACTCCCAGACAGTTTTGAAAATTACATATTTCTGGAGCTAAAGTGTTCTCACTTTCACATGTAATACAAACTGAGGGGCTGTTTGTTGTGCCCTGCCCTCTTATGGCAAACATGTTCAGTTCATCTGTTTTGACTGAAAAGAGCAGCATGACTATCAGCGGTCTTGCTGTGCATTGGGATACAGGTGGTAATAAATGTAGCAATATTAATTAACTTCATTTGCATTTGTGCTTGTGTTTAGATTAGAATATGACCACGTTACAGCTTTGTAAATATATTTTGACACAACTTGCTTGCTACCTTTACAAAAAGTAAAAGGTGAGCAGAGGGAATACCTGTTCTGAGTGCTGCTATCGCTCTCTCATGCTGCCCTCTTGAGGCTGTCTTGCCTCAGTGAGGAAGAGAAGTTATGGAGAAAACAAAATATATAAATATAAATATGTAATATAGCCACAACGCCCTACCAGATAAGTTGAACGAGTTCTTTGCTCGCTTTGACACCCTCAACTCCAGCCAACGTAGAGAGAGTCTACTACCAGAGGCAGCACAGAGCTCTTCACTCACTGTAACATCGACTGAGATGTGCAAGGCCCTGAGGAGGACCAACCCCCAAAAAGCACCTGGCCCTGACAACATTCCTGGCTGTGCTCTGAGGGTCTGCTCTTCAGAGCTGGCTGAGGTTTGTACAGATATTTTCAATTTGTCCCTCTCCCAGTCATCTGTGCCTACATGCTTCAAGTCCACCACTATAGTGCCCCTCCCCAAGAAAACCAACACAACCTGTTTGAATGACTATCGTCCCATCGCACTCACTTCACTTGTAATGAAGTGCTTTGAGAGGATGGTCATGTCACACAATAGATCCCCTGCGATTTGCATATCATCAGAACAGTTTGACTGATGATGCTGTTAATGCAGCCATCTATGCAGCCCTCTCACACCTCGAAAATGAGAACACTTATGTTCGAATGCTGTTTATAGACTACAGCTCAGCATTCAACACTGTCATCGCAAGCAGGCTGGTTGAAAAGCTCTTCACCCTTGGACTAACACCCTCCCTCTACCGCTGGGTCTTGGACTTCCTCACAGACAGACCTCAGACAGTCAGAGTTGGTACCAGGACATCAGAAACAAAGACAGTGAGCACTGGGACCCCACAGCACTGTGTGCTCAGTCCACTTCTGTACACCTTCTTCACCTACGCCTGCGTCCCCTCCCAGAGCAACACCTCCATTGTCAAGTTTGCTGACGACACCACCGTCATTGGGCTGATCAATGGGGGAGAGGAAACGGCTTACAGGGAAGAGGTGGCCCAGCTGGTGTCCTGGTGCCAGGAAAATAATCTCTCCTTAAATACAGAGAAAACTAAGGAGATGATTATTGACCCGAGGAAGAGAAGAGACCAGCATGCTCCTTTATCCATCAACGGGACTCAGGTGGAGAGGGTGAAGACCTTCAAATTCCTCGGCACCCACATCAGTGAAGATCTCACCTGGACCTACAACACAGCGCAGAGTGTCAAGAAGGCTCAACAGAGACTCTTCTTCTTAAGGAAACTGAGAAAATTTGGATTGTCCCCCAAGCTCCTCAGCAACTTTTACAGATGCACTGTGGAGAGCATCCTGACAAACTTCATCACAATGTGGTATGAAAACTGCACCACTCAGGACAGGAAGGCTCTCCAGCGTGTCATCAAAGCAGCACAATTCATCTGTGGAGCTGCCTTCCCATCACTACAGGACACTTATAATACCCGGGTAATAAAAAGAGCACACAACATCATCAAGGACCGTACTCGCCCACAGCACACACTGTTCACACTCTTGCCATCTGGCAGACGTTACAGGAGTGTAAAAGCGAGAACAACCAGACTAAAAATCAGCTTCTATCCACAGGCCATCAGGCTACTGAACCACTGACGGATTATCAAACTGTAATTACCTACCTTTTTTTTCATCTGTATATATTATATATATGTACATCTATATATATTGCACTTGCTTTATTATTTATTTGTTTTTACTTTTTAAATTTTCTATATACTTGTTCTTTCATTTCATTTTAGCTTAGATATTTATTTCAGTTGTGTGTAAGGCAGTCGCAAGTAAGAATTTCATTGCTCACTGTGTTTTGCTGTGTATATGACAATAAACTTCTTGAATCTTGAACCTTGAATAATTCAGTTTGGACAATGTTAAAAGACATTCTGCCCCTCTTATTTTTAAATAAAATATACAAAAGCATAACTGGTTTTCTGGGCCACATGGATCATTTTTGTTGCTTTATTAACTTGTTTTAGATAATCTAATTGAACCCAATCTAATTTTTAAGACAGATACCATATACATCTGCAAGATTTGAATGGAAAACAAACCTGCATATGTTTACCTTTTCCCACAGGTTTGATGATCCTCTAAACTAGGTTATGAGCATGTCAAGTAAAAACTGAAGTATTTTTACTAAGTAAATTCCACAGTCTAATCAGCTGTCCTTTTTACACACACTCTGTGATCTCAATCACAATGCGACTGAATAGTGCAGGCTGGATTAGGTTGGTTTAGGGCAGTGTTTTTTTCTTCCACTGTACAACGCAGGTCCACGCCAACTCGCTACTGTGGCATTTTCTGCTATAATTCAAGATGATGTTTAAATTCCATAGAGAATCTTTTGGTCAATAATCATCCTCAATGTCAGCATCAGTATTGATACCAACAGAAGTAACCAAAACTTTTAAAATGGTGTCTCCCAGGCTACACTGTAAACACAGACAGTATACAAAAGAAGGGCACAGCTATCCTGATGTCATCTATTGGTTTGTGGATACCTTATCAAGCACTTTGCTCTCAGACTGCTGGCTTACTTGTGATTCCTAGGATACTTAAGAGTAGAATGGGAGGCAGAGCCTTCAGCTTCCAGGCCCCTCTTCTGTGGAACCAGCTCCCAGCTTAGATTTGGGAGACAGACACCCTCCCTGTTTTTAATCAAGCTTATAGTTAGGGCTGGATCAGGTGACCCTGAACTATCCCTTAATTAAGCTGCTATAGGCCTAGGCTGCTGGGGGGTTCCCATAATGCACTGTTTCTTTTTTTTTCCCCACATTTTTTACTCTGTTTATACTTCACTCTGCATTTAATCATTAGTTATTATTAATCTCTGACTCTCTTCCACAGCATGTCTTTTGTCCTGTCTCTCTCCCCTCAGCCCCAACTGGTCACAGCAGATGACTGCCCCTCCCTGAGCCTGGTTCTGCTGGAGGTTTCTTCCTGTTAAAAGAAGTTTTTCCTTCCCACTGTCGCCAAGTGCTTGCTCATAGGGGGTCGTTTTGACTGTTGGGTTTTCTCTGTATTATTGCAGGGTCTTTACCCACAATACAAAGCACCAAAGCACTGTTTGTTGTGATTTGGCGCTATACAAATAAAACTGAACTGAATTGAATTATCAACTTTACTGCAATGGCAACTTTACTGCCACTGCAGTAAAGTTGTTCTTTATACTACAAAGGTGTTGCTAGAGATTCACCTAGAGCCCAAACAACATATATCAATGGGGCCAATGTGCTGATATATCAGAATTGGCATTTATAATGGCCAATAAAGGGAAATTTAAAAAGTAAAGAAGAGATGGAAGAAATGCCTTACAACTATGTTATGAATAATATTACATAGTTTGTCCACCAGAGGGCCCTCTGCAACTTTCCTTTTGGCAACGGGTATTGGAAGGTCACAGTCACAATAAGGAGCTGATCCGAGGCGAGTTGGGCAGAGCATAAGCAAGCAAACCACAACTTGTTGTGGCAATAAAACAAGATTATTTTTAAACTGCATTGTCATATTTTCTTAGTAAGGACTCAGAAATAACTACACATAACAAATGTTAGGGGACTTTGTTTATATTTCCTGTCTGAAAAAATATATATCAGCTGATATATCAGATTTTTACTTCACTAAATATCAGTCTTAAAATCATGTGACTCCAGCTTCAGCCTCTTCTGATTAATTTTCCCCCCAGAAATGGCAGCTTTATTATACAGTTAGGTTTTTAACTTTATTGAAAATGACTTGTAGTTTTGCCTCTGTACACCATCACATAACGCAAACAATGGATGAAAACCCCTTGCAGTCAATGACTTCCTGAAGTTGAGGACTCACTGTTACCACTCTGCTAGGCCTTCACTGCAGAAACTCTGCCCCTCACAACTTGATGCTGGATTTAAAATCCCACGTGGTGGTGTCCAGAGACAAACTTACAAAAATGGTGTCGTTGTGCAAATATTTACAGACCTAACTGTAACACATGCAGCTGATGTGCACATGGCAGGAGACAGTGATCAAATCGACACTAGGGTTCATGTCATTTAAAGCTTGAGGGCATGCATATTAAGCACCTGTATATTTGGCTTCTATTCTAGTATCCTTTTGGGAGAACAGAGCCAGCTCTTGGTTTAGGTGACATAAGATGCACAATTCTGATATAGAAAGCCTTTAGTTAATTTTAAATGCACCAATATGCCCAGCCATAACAGGAAGGACTGCGACCCTGCAGCTATTTCATGAAAATCTACTTGGATCTTAATTCTTATGGACTGCAAACAGCACAAAACACTGGAGGAAGATAAGATTTAATTATTTGGATCAGTAACAAACGCAGACTGAGAAAAAGAAATGCTACCTCAAAGCATATTTTCAAATTATGGGACTCCAAAAAAAAAATCTGTATCATATGAAATCCTGTTGAACCTGCCAGTAACAGATCACTCTGCACTTCCACAGCAGCAGTCCAGTACTGTGATACAGACTATTCTCAATGATAAACAAGGCTACGCTACTAAACTCTGTTTTTACCAAACATCCGACTGTTTTCTTCTTCAACATCACTTCAGCTCCGGCTCACCGCTTGTAGGTGAAAGGTCAGCGGGCTGTCAAAGTGGTGAGTAAAGTAACCTGCCACGCCCCCTAACGTCACAAATGTCCCCCGGCTGTTATTGGCTGCTGGTTCAGTGGGAGCGCTGCAGAAAAGAAACAGAGCCAACACGTACAGCACGCCTCGCGTCCTGGAAGTGTGAGCGGAGCTGTTTCACTGAGCCAAGCCAGGGAAAACAGCAGGACTGAGGGTCAGGAGAAAGAAACGGCGGAGAGAAGGCTGGCTGCTCACACTAGGAGAGATAATCCTCCTGATTTATAAGCTGGAAGTGCATTTATATTTTTATTTTTGGTTTGTTTTGAGGGGTTTTTGACAGTGCAGCTGACAGCAGATATATTGTTTCCTCATGTAAATAAGATATCTGTACGTACCTCTTTGCACGAGTGGAGCTTGCAGCAGCATTTATAATAAAAATCTCTCGATAAGAAAAGTCGAAGAGAAGAAGAAATGGAGAAATCAGACGGCTGCGCTCCGGACAGAAACATTCTCTGCCTGTTTGATGTGGACGGCACTCTGACAGCACCGAGAGAGGTGAGCTCGTTAACGATCGATATTATTCTTATCAGTTATCACAGCTTTCAGGACGGCTCCCTGCTCCTCTGCCCTCATCATTTGCTTCCGATGGGTTTTCGTTGTAGAGAGAACATCTGAGGAGAACACGATGTCCTGATAACCTCATGTGCACTTTCTCACAGTGTTTTCTTTCTTTTTTGCGCTCTTTGCGCCCCCTGTGCATATACCCGAGGTACGGGTCTGCGGGTGCATAAGAGTGTATCTACAATACTAATTTTGCTCCGGGTCATCAATTGCAACTGACCAATCACAGTGCTGTGATATCATAGCAGCTTGTCCGTGTAACGGTGGGAGTGTAAAGCGATGTGGTCCACTTAAAGATGCAATAAACTGCTGTCTTTTACCGTGGGAGACTCCAGTGTCTATCACAAGGCACTGAAGGCAGACTTCTGCAATGACCTGAAAAGCCTCTCAGTGCCATACACACACTGCTGTGTAGTGTGTCCTGTAATGTATAGCTCAGCTGGATTATTGCAGGAAGATTAAAATAAACATTTTCAAATGTTACCATTTATATAAGATTTAATCGGGTCTTGGTTTTTGAATCAGGACCATTGATTTATGTGTCTCCTTTGTTCGTTTGTCTTTGACTTTGAATGCTCAGGTTCAACTAGGGTCGTGTATGTGTGTGTGCGAGTGTGTGTGTGGAGCATGTCAGCACCAGTCAGATATTGCATAATGTGGTCTCCTTTGAGTGCAGCTCAGGCAGTCTTCCCTATGTTGGGAAATTTAAAATCTTCTCCAAATAAATGATACCACCATTGTTGATGGTTCTGTGTGTGTGTGTGTGTGTGTGTGTGTGTGTGTGTGTGTGTGTGTGTGTGTGTGTTGAGGAATGTGTATCATTAACCCACAGATAACTGAAATGCATTTCTTCCTGTCTGTAGAAAATCAACCCGGAGCTGGACGAGTTCTTCCAGACTCTGCGGAAGAAAGTGAAGATCGGCATCGTGGGAGGGTCGGACTACTCAAAGATTGCAGAGCAGCTTGGAGAGGGGGATGATGGTGAGTAGACTTCTCCCTGTCTCAGCCACAGGCGTTTGTAAGTTTTTATGTCATTCGGCCAAATCCGTCTCCCTACATGTCCTGATACAGGCTGCAGGGGGTGGACCAGAGGAGGGTGGTTAACCCTGGAAATAATTTTGGCTTTAGGCTAAAAATTAAATTATAGTAAACATGTTTCTAACAGCAAGACCTGCCATAAAATAATAATGGCACAAGCTGGTTCAGGCAGCTCATCAATCTGATCTTCACCTGTGTTGCAGTTCATGAGGGTTAGTAAACATCTCACCGTGACTAAGAGGTAAAGACATGCTAAGCTTGGTCACCCTGCACCGTAACTACCATCTGATCCTTCGTGGTTCTGTTTAGTTTACTTCATAAACTTGTGATTTCCCAAACCTGCTGCCAGAACATCCACTGTAAAACTGGGCACCACACCAGCAGCCTCCCAGATGAGTTAACACCTAGCAGCCATGCAGCCACTGGCAGGCTGATAACCTGTCTGTCAGTAAATATGAGGTTACAGCTGGAATGCAGAGGCATTGTGTGTAGAGCGAGCTAGAGTTTCATTACCCTGCCAAGTGTGCCAAAGGTGAACCTTCACTTAGTTTGTGAAACACTGTCACAGGTAATGTTAACAATGCATATTTAAAATTTGATACACCTCTTATAAAAAAAAAAATAGTACATTAAAATAACATGTTTTTACACATTTGGAACACAGTTTGAAAGACATGTTATTGTAATTAGTTAACTCACAAGGATTGAACTCATTTAAGCAAGGTATGTGTTCAGATTAGTGGAGGAGCTGCTGCAAATTTAGTATGTAGGTTAAAGAGAAGTAGATGAGCACATTTAGGTACACTTGACCTGTCTCTTCTCTTGCAGTGATACACAAGTTTGACTATGTGTTTGCTGAGAATGGGACAGTGCAGTACAAAGATGGGAAACTCCTCTCAAAACAAGTGAGTGCACTTAGTGAGATACATGTTTTTATATCCCGAAACAACAAAATAACAATATAAAACAAAAAAAAGATTACAGGCAGAATTGTAACAAAATTAAAATTGCCACAAAAGCATAAGCAAAGTAAAGTAATTTGGTCTCATAAACCATGTTGTTATCTTAATTTCCCTTGGTTATTTTGCTTGCTAAAAAAAGAGTACCTTAACCCCTGCAGGCCATTCAGAACCAGATCGGGGAGGAGCTGCTGCAGGACCTGATCAACTTCTGCCTCAGCTACATGGGCCTCATCAAGCTGCCAAAGAAAAGGTGAGACAGTGTGAAAATTCACACAAGAATTAGGCTACGAGTTATTTTAACCCAAGGCAGAAAGTCAAACAGTGATGTTTGACATGAATTCCAGTTGTGCAGGAACAAACCTGAAGCACTGACACAGGAGAAAACAGTCACACTGTTGATCAGATATAAAGCTAAAAATGGATAAAAAAAAAAAATTCTTTGATGGACTGGGTTGATAATGTTTTCTTCATAAGTCAAATATTACGTCCTCACCGTGCATTCTTTCTGCCGCAGGGGTACATTCATTGAGTTCAGGAACGGAATGATCAACATCTCACCCATCGGTCGGAGCTGCACGCTAGAGGAACGAATTGAATTCTCTGAAATTGACAAGGTAAACGTCTTTGGTAGAAGTACTTTATTTGTAAGCAATTGCTGTTGCATTTATTTATGTGCATTTATCACTGTCCCTGGAGGCATTTTAGCAGTAGCAAAACGTCTGCAGTGCAGCTGTGCTGCCACATACTTGCAAAAGTAAAAATAAAAAATTGCACCTGAACAAACCACAAGACTTCTGGAACAATCTCCCTTAAAGAGAAGAGACCAAAGTGGAGATGTCTGGCCATAATGCACAGCACCATGTTTGACGAAAACCAAACATCTCATACCACCTGTCAGCACGGCAGTGGAGGGCTGATGATTTGGACTTGTTTTGCAGCCACATGACCTGGACACCTTGCAGTCACTGAGTGAGTTCACTATGAACTGCTCTGTATACCAAAGTATTCTAGAGTCAAATGTGAGGCCATCTGCCTGACAGCTAAAGCTTGACCCAAATGGGTCATGCTGCAGCACAATGGTCCCAAGCAGAGCATGAAATTTACAACAGAGCAGCCAAAAAAGGAAAAAAAAAAGGTGTTGCAGTGACTCAAATTTAGACCTCAGCCTGATTTGAAATGCTGTGGTGGGAACTTAAGAAAGCTGTGCATAAACAAATGCCCACAAATATCAATGAAGTGACACAGCATGGTGAAGAAGAATGGGACAAAATTCCTCTACAACCAATGTGAGAGATATATTCATACAGAAAATGATTATGTCAAATTATTGCTTCTAAAGGTGGTTCTACAAGCTGCTGAATGAGGTGTACTTAGGTTTTCACACACTGCTTCTGCATTTTGGTTTAGTTTTAGATTTAAATAATCTTAGACTCTGCTAAGGACCAGATGATTTTTTTTTATATGTCCTGATATTCCAAACCTTAGAATTGACAGATGGTGCGCTTTCTTTCTTTCTTCTCTCTCGCTCTCTCTCTCTCGTGCTCTCTGAGAGTTACAGCAACTGTGTCAAAGAATGTCAAACAATGCAGAGCTTTCAGGACCGCTTAACAGACTGTCCGTTGATGGCTCACAGAGCCAGGCAACATGGAGGAAGTTGAAGGTTAACTCTTCAGCTACGTGTTTACACTGAAACAATTGGGTCCTGTGCTGTGTTCATAGAGAAAATGATGTGTGATCATGACACACTTTTTGCTTTTTTTGGAACGAACAGTGTTCTATAATAAATATGCAAGACATGTTTGCATCATCACACTCACTGGTTTGTCTTCTCTCCACAGAGAGAGAAGATCAGGGAGAAATTTGTTGCCGCTCTGAAAGAGGAGTTTGCTGGGAAGGGACTACGGTTCACTAAAGGTAAATATACAAGGTGAATGGGGTGGGTGTGTGTGTGTGTGTGTGTGTGTGTGTGTGTGTGTGTGTGTGTGTGTGTGTGTGTGATATATATATATATATATATATATATATATATATATATATATATATATATATATATATACACTGCTCAAAAAAATAAAGGGAACACTTAAACAACACAATATAACTCCAAGTAAATCAAACTTCTGTGACATCAAACTGTCCACTTAGGAAGCAACACTGATTGACAATCAATTTCACATGCTGTTGTGCAAATGGAATAGACAACAGGTGGAAATTATTGGCAATTAGCAAGACACACTCAATAAAGGAGTGGTTCTGCAGGTGGGGACCACAGACCACTTCTCAGTACCTATGCTTTCTGGCTGATGTTTTGGTCACTTTTGAATGTTGGTGGCGCTTTCACACTCGTGGTAACATGAGACGGACTCTACAACCCACACAAGTGGCTCAGGTAGTGCAGCTCATCCAGGATGGCACATCAATGCGAGCTGTGGCAAGAAGGTTTGCTGTGTCTGTCAGCGTAGTGTCCAGAGGCTGGAGGTGCTACCAGGAGACGTGGAGGAGGCCGTAGGAGGGCAACAACCCAGCAGCAGGACCGCTACCTCCGCCTTTGTGCAAGGAGGAAACAGGAGGAGCACTGCCAGAGCCCTGCAAAATGACCTCCAGCAGGCCACAAATGTGCATGTGTCTGCACAAACGGTTAGAAACCGACTCCATGAGGATGGTATGAGGGCCCGACGTCCACAGATGGGGGTTGTGCTCACAGCCCAACACCGTGCAGGACGCTTGGCATTTGCCAGAGAACACCAGGATTGGCAAATTCGCCACTGGCGCCCTGTGCTCTTTACAGATGAAAGCAGGTTCACACTGAGCACACGTGACAGACGTGACAGAGTCTGGAGACGCCGTGGAGAGCGATCTGCTGCCTGCAACATCCTTCAGCATGACCAGTTTGGCAGTGGGTCAGTAATGGTGTGGGGTGGCATTTCTTTGGAGGGCCGCATGGCCCTCCATGTGCTCGCCAGAGGTAGCATGACTGCCATTAGGTACCGAGATGAGATCCTCAGACCCCTTGTGAGACCATATAATGGTGCGGTTGGCCCTGGGTTCCTCCTAATGCAGGACATTTCTAGACCTCATGTGGCTGGAGTGTGTCAGCAGTGCCTGCAAGATGAAGGCATTGAAGCTATGGACTGGCCCGCCCGTTCCCAGACCCGATCCGATTGAGCACATCTGGACATCATCCGCCATCCGCCAACGTCACGTTGCACCACAGAACATCCAGGAGTTGGTAGATGCTTTAGTCCAGGTCTGGGAGGAGATCCCTCAGGAGACCATCCGCCACCTCATCAGGAGCATGCCCAGGCGTTGTAGGGAGGTCATACAGGCACGTGGAGGCCACACACAATCCTGAGCCTCATTTTGACTTGTTTTAAGGACATTATATCAAAGTTGGATCAGCCTGTAGTGTGTTTTTCCACTTTAATTTTGTGTGTGACTCCAAATCCAGGCCTCCATTGGTTAATAAATTTGATTTCCATTGATTATTTTTGCGTGATTTTGTTGTCAGCACATTCAACTTTGTACAGAACAAAGTATTCAATGAGAATAATTCATTCATTCAGATCTAGGATGTGTTATTTGAGTGTTCCCTTTATTTTTTTTAGCAGTGTGTGTGTGTGTGTGTGTGTGTGTGTGTGTGTGTGTGTGTGTGTGTGTGTGTGTGTGTGTGTGTGTATATATATATATATATATATATATATATATATATATATATATAAAGCTGCCTGTAAATCCTCATTTTAGATGACTGATACTAGGTATGTGACTTATATGTAGCCACCTCATGTGCATCAATTATTTCATAGTTTAAAATGTAACTTCCAGCTGAATCTAAACACCAAAACTATTTTAAGTGTCTTGCTAGTCAGACCAGTAAGACCATCTTTGTTTGTTTTTCATGATCTCTCAAGATAAACAAAGCTGTTCATCAGCATTCAGTTTGTATTTTATCTTAGTTTACAAAAGGGCCCCTCTGTCTCCCACCTATGCTGTGTCTTGGACCTTGTGCTGGTAATCAGAGACTTTGGTTAACTATTACATACGCACTGTTTCTTGTCTGGCTTTGTTAACAGCATCAGGGAAGGTGAATCAGGTACTTGATGTTTGCTTGCATGCTCTGTGAGGTGTGAGCTTCAGTTGATGGTGCGTGAAGGCTGTTCACACATGAGACAGCTGGGCTTGTTTTCCTTCACTAAACTTGCTTGTAAAGATCTGCGGCATGTAGCAGCAAAAGGAGAGACGAGCTCTTACTTCCCCGGATAAAAGAATAGCAAGATACTCAGCATATAGTTATATCCCCTGGTGTTTAAAGCAGCTGTGTGTTTTTAATGACAACTAAGGAAACAAGTCAGTGGATCCAGAGGATGTGCAGCGATGGCAATTTATTAGTTTGTTTTCCTCAGAGTTTATCTTCTTCCGAATTGCTGCCCTCATTAACTGATATGGCTGATCTCTGAGATAGGTGTTATATAACTGAGTGACACTCTATCCAATCTGCACTGAGAGTACAGAATGTAAGAGACACTCCGTACGCAAACCTTTGGCATGAGGTAAACAACAGCCTATGTTGATTTTATCACTTAAATTATGCCAGTAGTTTATGTTGTCCTCTGTGTATTGAATCAGGTTAGATATGCATATCTATTCAGTGTCAGCAGCTCTGCAGCAGTCCTCTGGGGGCAGTTGCTGGGGGCTGAAGAATGCATGCTGGGCAATGGGTTGATTTACAGATGTGGCTGAAAAACTGCCCTGTTTAGAGTCTGAGGCTGAAGGTGTTTAGGACAGAGGCGTGTGGTGGGTGTGTGAGCGAAGAAGCCATCTGATTGGTTGGATCCTCCTCAGCTTTGGTTGTTTTGTTTTGTTTTGTTTTTAGCTTTAAAGACTTTAACTGAGAGACAAGATTACCAAAAAACAAAAATTAAGGTGGAATGGGGGAAGGGTGAGAGAGCTATGAAATGGGTCCGGCTAAAAGCCTGCAAGGGAAATTCTTCAGCCCAATTTCACAGTTTAAATGAGTTCATTCGAGTTAACGCACAGCAAAGACACAGCTTCTTTTGTGACATTTAAAGTTAAAAAAAAAAAAAGTTTGAGCTGCAACATAAATCACAGTTCAGCTATCATAATATCTCTGAGCCGCTCCCATGATCCCACACATCACATAGAGGACTCTTTAAATATAGAAAGTGTTTTGTTTAGACAAAAATGAGCACAAATGAGAGTGTTTTGGTGACACATTCATTCTGGTTCATAGGTTTGTTTTGTCAACAAGAAGCAAAAATGTTTAATTTTTTTAAAGTTTAACTTTTTGAAGCTTTCATTCAAGAAACACACAGTGTACATTTAAAGTCAGTCACTATAATGATGGCCTTGTTTCTTGTCATGGTCTCCTCTTAGGTGGTCTCATCAGCTTTGACATTTTTCCAGAGGGCTGGGACAAGAGACTGTGTTTAGAGGTGCTTGAGAGGGAAGGCCTGGATGCCATCTACTTCTTTGGCAACGAGACCTCTGATGTAAGTTCATTGTGCAAGTGTACTGTCGTAAACTGAGCAGGAACACCCTAACACTGCAACCATATGTGATCGTGCAACAGCTCATTAATGGACCAGTCAGGCTTTCATTTTCATATTTTATAAAGCTGGATCTGTGCTTTTGCATATTAAAGACAGCAAAAACAATTTCCCCAAACGGTCTTCCTACATTCTACAATATCACATCAGATGCACCAATTAAGATATCTATGAACAGTAAATAAAAGACGAATGTAGCCATCACGTCATCCCCTCTTGGTTTGTGCAGCACTGTTTAAAAAAAGCTCACAAGCGAGGGGTGGATTGGACTGAAGAACTACCGATGCTTTCCATTCATATTAAAATTATGTTAGCTTCAAGGTAGTGACACTCTAAATAGGGCCCCCACTTCTTTTACTCTAAATGTTGACCATAATTTACAAAATGAATGTCAGGTTATATTAAAAATGACTTGAAACTGTGGCGTGAGACCAATAACTAACTAAGAAAGTGTTTAAGGGGCCATTAATCATGTGAGATTTCCCCCTGCTGGCCATTAGAAAGAATGTACATTTAAAACACATTGCACTGATGTAACTTTTGAAACCCAAAGGCTACATCCATCTTTTATATGAGGCTTGTAATTGACACCAAGGAGGTGTGTGTGTGTGTGTGTGTGTGTGTTTTGTTTTGTTTTGTTTTGTTTTGTTTTGTTTTGTTTTGTTTTTGTTTTGTTTTGTTTTGTTTTTGTTTGTTTGTTTGTCTAGATGAGTGTATGCTCTTTTGTTGCAGCTGTATTCTTTAAATGTACTTTTTGCCTTACAGTAATTTTGAAATTGTGTTATTTCTAGGGAAAAGATCAGTTTGAACTACATAATGCAAAATTCATACAAACGTTTTTGCTGTAATTGACAGATATAATGTGCAGAAGTATAACTTAGTTTTTGTCTGTAAGTATATAAAAGAGCTGAGATATATAGAGAAACAACTGCGGTGCACTTCCGGAAAAAGCTGGAAAGACTCCTGTTAAATCATATCCTAGGTGTTCATTCAGGTCAAACTCAACTGTTTTGCAATCTCAGTCCAAAGGTCCCAGAATAAGCAGCCTCCACCATATGAACGTTGATATTTCTGTTTTTATCTGTTTATTATGGTTTGTTTTGCTCACAAGAGAAGAATCAAAACAAGTCAAATCAGGTGACACTAATCTGCTCTGTGTTAATGGTTTATCGTTTTTGTGATTCACTCTGCAGGGAGGAAACGACTATGAAATTTTCAATGACCCACGGACCATTGGTTTTACAGTCTACTCTCCAGAGGACACGGCTCGGCTCTGTCGGGAGCTTTTCTTTGGCCATTTACCACATGAGTGCTGATGTCCCGAGCTGCCCCTTTTCTCTTCATACACAAGCCCCTCTGAACACGAGTCTGTGGGCGTCTGCCAGCAGCCCTGGCTTTTATAAACTGATGAAAGGTACC
Source organism: Pterophyllum scalare (assembly GCA_024447675.2). Classification (NCBI taxonomy): domain Eukaryota; kingdom Metazoa; phylum Chordata; class Actinopteri; order Cichliformes; family Cichlidae; genus Pterophyllum; species Pterophyllum scalare. The sequence continues at coordinate 39,863 of JAMQGT020012007.1, forward strand.
ACTACTGATCCCTCCATATTTTTAATTTTTTTTTATTTTATTTTATTTAAATGGAGTACAGCGGGGTGAATGGACTACATCGGTTCGCCAAGTCACAGTTTTTACAAAAGAAGGGACGTCGACGAGGGAAGTGTTACATGTTGCCATGCATTAAAGTGTGGAGTCCTGTGCCAGAAGATGTGTTCGACTGAGCCATGTTACTGTGATGTGCAGCACGTTAACTTTGAGATTTGATGCAGTATAAAAATGCAGTGTAATGTAATACTCCAGATTGATGATTTGCACTAATCGTGGCATAATTTTATACCAATAATCGGTGTTGTTTTAACTCGGCCGATGGAGGTGAGCAAAGTGAGTGAATTAAACAGGTGATTCTGTGAGATCATTTTGAAAGTGAGATAGGAATCAAATGCCAGAGAAGATGAGGACTTTCCTTCATTTCGAGCTGAGGATAAAGAGGAATCATTCCAGATGTTTTTAATGTCTGAAATGCACGTGTTTTACTTTGTGATCATAGGAATGTTAAATGTCTGTTTTAACTTCACAACGACGCTGAAACAGAAGGAAGCTCGCTGCTGTTTCTCAGTCTGCTTCTTATCGTTCTTTAAATTCCATTCAAGGGAGCATTCTGTAGATTCTGACTCAGTGAATTTACTGTTATCAGTGAATTAAGCTATTGTCACTGTATAAACCTTTGTGACTCAGTATGGCAACTCACTCTTACAAGCTGTATTGTGACCTTTATGGGATACACGGGACTACGTGGACTGATCATTTTTCAGTTTAATGCTGTTATCAACAGCTGCTTAAAGTGCTCATTTCCACCTCCTTATATTTATTCCTGGACTCGTACAGTTCAAACTAGTCCTTATTTATCTTACACTGGTCCTTGGTGCAGCCCCTCAGTTCACCCTCTGTCTGAAACAAGCCATTTTAGCTCCTCTCCCTCTCAAGCCAACTTTCTTCTGATTGGCTGCTTGTCCTAAACCGAAGGTTTGAAAACAGCAGGAGAGAGTGGGTATTAAGGATATCCATAGATGGAGCCAAGCTCCTGTACAAACATAATAGGTCCTCTTTAAAGGGTTTCCAAACATGTGTAAAACCTGTTAGCATGATTTTTCAGTCACGTGTGTCATTGCTCTAAGAAGTACCACCTACTTCATGGATCATTGTTGTGAATCTGTGGATTATGTAAGTCATATTGATCTGTTTCTGACTGTAAGCACTCCTTCAGCCTGAAAGATTGCAGGGATTGTGTAGACTGACATACACAGCTGAAATGAGCCTGTAACACTGATGATAATAACTGTAAGATTTGCCACATGAAACGAAATGTACTGAGTGTTTCTATTCACAGCAATATGTTTTGATATAATTTCATCATTTATAGCTGACAAAGGTGCCAGAACTGAAATGTGTTTCCAGTAAACTTTTATTGAACGTAAAAGTATGCAAGAATCTCTCGTCTACTCATTTCTCCAACCCGAGCTCTCTTTTTTCTCAGCTATTTTAAACGTGAAACACTTCATGCTGCCCAAACACTTTGTCTGTAAGCATGTCACGATTCCTTTCTTGGTGGCGCTCACTGCAGAGACAAAAACTCCAACTCCACCTCTCTGCGGTTAGATTCTGGGGCTGAAGCCAGAAACAAAGCCACATTGGGACAGTGGCTCTGCAGTAAACAACCTCCTGTTTGTCTTGGTCATTCAGCCTTTTGCCTGCCTTTCTCCACACAGCCAGCAGAGGCTCTCTGACTTATTTATTGAAATCTGTCAGATTGTCACTTTATCCATGCTTTGTCTTACAGCCCTCATGCTTCCTTCCTCCTTCTTCGTGGTGAATTATTTTTTTTGTTGTTGTTGTCTGCTGATTATTGTGTGTTAGGCCCCTGGTCCTGCATTTGAATATATCTGAAATGAAACTAAAAGCCAAACCTTAGAGATTTGTTACTCTCGGTGGTTAGTGATTCCACTAATGTCATTTTCTAACAGTACGTATTTCTTATACAGCCTAGTGCTATAAAACAAGACTCTCCTCCACCATCAACCAGCAAAAAGAGGCATTTTCTCCACATGCTGTCTGACACAAGCTGCTTAAGTTGCAGCACTTTTCAAAAGAGACACACTTTTCAACAAGCATGTGAATCATAAAATGCTTTAATGTTCTTTCAAGGCTCAGTAGAAGTGATTAGGATGACCATAACAGTGGCTCGTCTACAGAAAGACAAAAGTTCCCATTAATGAAGTAAAATTTGACATTGAGAAAAAAAAATCCAGGCAGTGACAATGACAGAGAGACAAGATGGACAGAGACTCAGTGGAACACAAAAATGATTTACAGTACAATTTTTAACCTGAATAACAACAACAATATGACAATATGCACTATTGGCACCCAACTCTGCAACTCTGTAGTCTAGTGGTTGCAGCCTGTTCTCGCTCCCACGGAGTCTAATACTGCCGTTTTGGCAAAGCCACTGGTGTCTCCAAATCACACAGGTGACCTTTTAGGTTTAGGCATTAGGTCTGCATTAGGCATCACATCTTTGAATATTTATTTTGGCATGTTTGCTTTTATTAGATGGCACAGCCCAAACCACAGTCTCTTCATAAACCAAGCAGAATTTTTGCGACTGAACATGTCGAGTAAATAAAAGTGAAACTAAAAAGCGCCTGAAAACTAAAATCAGCCGGTCAAACCAAGTAAAACGAATTTCCACGCATGAAGCTCTCAAACAGGAAGCAAACCTCTGAGTTACAGCATGGCCATCACTTCAACCACCTAATGTGGACGTTGTAGACTTTGAAAAACAACAATTAACCTGCAGCATACAAAGTTGCTACAGCCAATGCATGAGCACAGACACACAGTATTTAGCACCCTGGGATGAGAACGCATTGGCAATTCACAATCACAGTGACTCGAATAAATTACACACATATACATTTCTATTGAGTAGAAAATAACATTTACATAAGTGTTTTTTTTAAGTAATCCATGGCTCCAGATCCTTTGAAAACAGGATTTTATTTTTTTTTAAACAAACCAAAACAAATGTGTTGAGTACCGCGGCAGTTTTCAGATCGAAAGTTCAACTTTCTTAAGTGCAAGTTTTAAATGCATTATCTAAAACATAGAGCCTATAGTCTGAGGACACACACACACCTGTACAAATCAACAAATGAACAATTAAACGAAGTAACCACAAACAGGACAACACAACAAAGGGTGAGTATTTTTAAAGGAAAGATTTGCAATAGCCTGTATATTTCTCACGTTTTTGAAACGTCTGATTTAAGCCGGTTTGCCTGCTGCAGTCTCCCATCATGACAGACTAAAGTTTACTCCAGCACTCACAATAGCACGCAATAGCTGCAAACATTCCCTCTCAGGGAAACAAAAAGAAGGTCCTGTCAAACGTGCAAATACTGTAACTAGTTACTGTAAGATTTGTGTTTATAGTTTTCACGGGTTTCTAATGATAAATCTATTCAGCTTTAATTCCCTTAATACATTTTTAATATTTTAACATGTTGAATATGAAGTTCCTACTCATCTGTCCAAAGTTGGACAGATGAGTAGGTTGTGAGAAGTCATCTGACCCCAACATGTGACCCTGGAACCTTTGGTGAGCTCCTAGGAAGGGAAGTAAAACTGAATCGAGCCTGTTGTTCAACTTTCTCTCCTCAGTTTATGCTCAGCAGTCATGTCCATTTTCAGATCAGCACCACAGTCACGCATGACGTTTTTTCCAATTTTTCATCCTTTACAGACCCGCCAGACCTCCATACTTTCAACGCTGAATTTCTCACTGGTCATTTTACAATCCCAACTAAATTAATGAGAGTAGTGGACACTTTTGAAAGGATATGCCAGCTCTGTGGGAACGAAACTGTCAACACCAACAACAACTTAATTACTGACTCTTATTAACACTGGGCACTTTTCTGCGTAGGTAAAACATTAAAAAAAGAAAACGTGCCAGTCCCAGAGCACCTCTTTAAGTGCACATCCAGCCCAGTCCAGTGCAGCCCACCAGGCCCAGCGCGCTCTCCCTACGAGCTGATGATCTGCCCAGACCAGGTCTCGTGTTTCGTTCCTGGCTTGAGATGTATGATCTTCACCTCCACCGCCTGCACCTTCAGGTTCTCTGGGTGGGACCCGGCATACTTTGTACGTGACTTCATCTCCCTCGACTGGGACATACTCCCCCTCAATGCTGAAACACAGAAAAATCAGGGCGATGAAGCGGAATGACCAGCGATCTTTACTTTGTACACTCAATGCCAGGGGATAAGAGATGAAAGGAACATACAGGAGGTACCAATCAACAATCAAAAATCGACTTAAAAAGTACACTTTTTTTCTTCACGCAGCTTCATACATCACGTACAGACATGAGAGTGGTAAAACATCTCATCTCATCTCAACATTTCACTTCCCTCCAAAATGTCAAACTGCTCTTTTTAAAGGAATTGTTCCCTTTCCACAAAAAGGTCCAGACATCTATTCGTAGAAAATTGGAAAATTCTGGGATGGTTGCAGGGTAACAGGATCATCCTGCATAATCTGTTTGCAGCAATTTCACACATTTGCTTTTTCTGAGTCTGTAGTAACATTTGGGGTACTGCGAGTCCTAAATAAACAGGCAGAAAAAAGCAGCACAGAAAAGCTTTTCCAGGAGGCACAGAGTCCTAGGAGGAATAATAAAGGGAGAAAAAAGCTGCGTTCAATTTGAAAATAAGTACAGAGGTGTGTTATTCTGCTGTGTGCTCAGCATTATTCCCACTCACTCTGAGATGTGAACAAAGATGTCTTCGCCACCGTGGGAAGGCTGGATGAAACCGTGACCTTGTGACCTGGAGAAGTTCTTACACACTCCTTTAAAAACTGGACCTGAGTGAGCGCGCACAGTGCTGCAGACAGGAAGAGGAAAACAATTAAATCGGTTGCATGAACTATAAAATTGTTTCTTTTAGCCTAAAAGCTGTCCTGATCCTCCAGTAGAGCAAACAAACATGGCAAAAGGCAATTTGGAACAACACTTATGTGATACAATTAGTGGTTCACACCCTTTCAATGTGACAAATGGGAGAAGTGGGACAACAGAGAGAAGCATTTAATAATGAGGTGAGAAAAGCAGATGATGTGTTGATGAAATCTACTCCTACACACTGCCTCACAATGTCAGAGCACAACAAGAGCAGAGACGAGAGCACTAATCTGCTGACGCACAGGATGTTAGCAGTCATGCCACGATATATCAGTCTGTCAGATTGCAGATAGAGAGCTCATCAAACATTTTGAGTACCAGTTCTACCATTTAAAATTACTCTGTGGCAGGTAAAAGTACTTTTATGTACAGCACCATGTAGTAATCTGTCTGTCAGTGTCGGATCCATAGATTAGTGCTGCTGCTGCATCGAGTCAATGTGGAGTGTATTATGTGTTATCAGTTAATTTGTGTTTTGTAGCTAAAACTTCACCTGCAAAGTGGATTCAGCAGTTTAATTCAAGTCAATTTAATTTGGTTCAAAAGCTGCCAAATCACAGCAACAGCTGCCTCAAGGTGCTGTATATTGTAAGATAAAGAGCCTGCAAAAATACATAGAAAACCCCAGCAATCAAATGACCCCCTGTGAGCAAGAACTTGGCAACAGTGGGAATGAAAAACTCCTTTTTATCAGGAAGAAACCTTTGGCAGAACCAGGCTCGGGGAGGGGCAACCATCTGCCCACATCAGTTGGGGTAGATGGCCTCTAAAAATCTGTTATTACACCTAAAAAGATTTTCCAAAACCTGTCAGATCTTAGTCTTTGTATCATAAGCTTAAAATTAACTTTAGTAAATATTTTATAAGTCATTAAACTGACTCATTTTTAACTCCATATTTTTATGTGTGCCTGAGATGGCCACGTTACAGATGTCTACAGCAGGGAAAAACTGTCTAGATCCTGATATTTTTCTCCTGGAGAATAATTGCATAAATACTGAATTCCATATTTGAAACTTTGGTCATAATTAATGTGAAAGTCCACAGTTTTAACAGTATATACAGTATATGAAAGAAAGCAAAGGCAAAGCATAGTAGCGCCCCTTTAATGCTTATAACCATTATTCTCTGACATGTGAATAAGGTATTTAAAAAGGTTGAGATGGAAACATTCAACTAAGATGCAAGTGCCTGCTGTGTAAATAAATTAATGATACCTACGCAGAATAGGTGCGGGTGCGTTTGGTCGGCAGTGGGCTGGGAAGATCCCGCGGCAGAGGCTGCTCCTTTCCTTCCTCCCACACTCGGCTCCTCTCGCTTAAGAAGGGGAAGGAGAGGGTGACAGAGCTGCTGGGGGAGCGCAGAGGGGTCCCAGAGGGAGATGTGAGGCTGGGGTCCGCCATGTCAGATGCGATAAAGGGAGGACGATGCAGATTGAGCTGCTGACACCACTGTCTGTCTTCTCGTGTATCTCTTAGTCCGTCTGCTCAGAGCGGCCCACCTCAATTTGGGAAACAGGACTGGGAAAAATCAGGTCAGCGCTGTCACCTCAGGTCTGTCACAAGGACTCGCTGTGAGGAGAGACAGGGAGAGACCAGGGAGATTAAGGAGCTGGCATATTTTGGCCTGATGGCAGAGTGGAGCATCCAGACACCAAAAAGCCTGCTGAAGCCGGAAACCATAAACAATTTAAAGAACTTGAATATTTTTGTGGTCTTTATTATATGTCAGATGTATGTCTTGAGATAAAAATGCAGCAAATTCACAGATGTTGCTGTGACAAAGTCCACCCCTGCATCCTCATAAAGCTTCATAAAGCTGGGAGACTTGCCACCACAGAATAATAACAAGAGCAATGCAGTTCAGTGCCAACATTTCATGCCTTAAGTCCTTAGCAGAGGTCCTACAAAGGAGATTAATAGGGGGCAGTATATGATGTCACAATTAGCGCTCATTTGTTCCTTTCAGGCTAATTAGAGCCACTAAAAACTTTATTCAACTGTTTCAATGGTTGTATAATTAGATGCGCTCAGCCTGGGATGTAAATATTTTATGTTGAGTACTGATTTTTTTTTCACCTTCACCCTTTGCAACTTTCACTTTTGTTCAGCTCACAGTTACCTGAGTTTCACTTCCAGTCCTGCATGATTATACACAATCTATGCACTACCAGGTGATTTCACTGCTTTAAAACCATCAACAGAGTCCTGAATTCAAACCCCACAGGCTTTGGTGTTTGCACATATAGGCTATGCAGGCCATAGCGTGCGTGTGTGTGTGTGTATTTTTCTTTACGCCCACTCATCTGATGATGCAGGCACGCTATGTGACGTCAAAACAGCTGCAGAACTCGGCGGAGAGTGGCGCGTCCGTGACGTCAGCGGCCCGTTCCCAAATGAACAATCTGATATCCTGTAATCCCAGCGGACTAAGAACATAATAGAAGGCCTACTTATGCCAGCACCTGATACGGTATCTGCAGTTTTTAAAACGGCATGTCTGAACATGATTGTTTTTAAGGCGTTTATTACGAGGAGAGGACAGACATGAGTGGAGTGACAGTTTACACTTTTCTACCCACGCAGCAGCAGGAAAACATCTGGATGATGAAAATCAAATCAAGCAAAAAATAATATTTAGATGAAATGGCCGGACTCTGTTTCCGGAGTCTTGTCCTCGGAGGAAATACACAATCACACACTTCAGAACCTGATAAAATGCCATTTCTTTTGTTTTCGTTTTTCACAACAAAAAGAAACAATTCCCGGAGTCACACCTCCAAGTCTGCGATTTCTGCGAAGTGCGTAAAAAAACTGAAAATGCGCTCAGTGCAATAAGAATATAAGTTGGGACAAAAGCAGGGCGAGAAGTCCACGAACCTCAGACAGACGATGGAAGGCGACCAATCCTCCACGTAATCAGGAACGAACACATCAAACCCGTCCAGCTCTTACTGTCATTCAGGTGTGCAAAGAATACATTATGTCCCGATCCAAGCACAAAGACACACTGACACACACTCCCCTTCCTGCACATGCATATATTCACCGAAATGATACTTACTGCATCGGGCGCGGTAACAGGCTGAGGACGATCCGGGAATGCGAGCGAGCGTGTTTTAAGTCGGTGCGTATTATATAACGAGTAATTAAATAAATAAGTGAGCTAAATCCGCGCAGATCGACGGAAAAACCCTGATGTGACTGTGGGAGGGGGCTGGTGAGTCTGCGCAGCTGGCGGAGATTCCGATGCCGTGATGCGACTCCGTTTGTGTGGGAGAGGAAATGACTTCCCTCATTCCCTGACCTCCATGCCAGACTAGGTATTGATTAGGTGTTGCTTTTTATGGTGCATGTCATACCCACGGTATGCAGCGACTCTACTAATGAAGGCTTTGCATTTATAAATATAACACTGATGAAAGCCTTCAGGGGTTGCAATTCATGCATGCACATTATTTATGACCCTGCAGTAAAGGTGGTTATTTAAATCAATTCATTTACTGAAGCTTTAGGCAGTTTTTCTGCTGTTCCCCTTCCAGAGCAGACTGTGCTTGTTTCACAACATCAACTGACCATGCAGTTGTCACATGAAACAGCCCACTGTATCTCTGATTGCACAATAAACACATTTGTATGCGTGTGTGTTACAGACTGACATTAAGTGTGCAGAGGGCAGATCTGACTGTGTCCTTCACTGCCCAATAAACTGTAGGATTTAAAGGCTGCTCACTAATCCGTTCTGATATACTTGCTATAATCACACAGAATGCCAAATTCACAGAGCACCACTGCTCACTCTCATAACACCTTTTTATTGTGAAACAGGAAAAAAAAAAGACAAGTCTGATGAATAAACTGAGGACGTGTGCACCAGAACCTGGAGCTGGTATCAAATAAAAACATCTTTTTCAACATGGCATACCAGTGACACGTGTTTGCAGTTCTGCTTCATGTGAATCAAGTTTGTAAAAAATGTAAAAATTGAGCTAGACACCTCAGTCACGCCTGCCTGATTAAATACATTTAATATTAAATTAAACGGATAAATAAAGATGGTTCATGTATAGAGACAGGATCTTGGTTCAGGATTTGCTCTGAAATATGTCCAACCTGCATGTAACACAATAACAATCTGTTCTGAAACCTGTTAAATGTGGGCTGGTTCTCAGTAGGAACCAAGGAAAAACTGGTGCTGCACCGCAACAGACACCATGCTGGAGGAAAACAGGCACTTGTGTCATGACTTCTGTACCAAACAGTGGGGTTCAGTGTCTTTTGCTGAGGGTCCCTCGTGTCTCAGATCAGATACGATGGTCGATCCGTCAACATGCAGCAAATGTTCAGCGCTAACTGTTCCACCATGACAGCAGCCCCAGCCCCGGCTCACAGATGGTGCCCTGAAACAAAAGTGGAAAGGCTCAGGATAGGCATAATGCTAGATTTTCAGAGTTCAAGACACTGCACACCCATAAGGCTCTATGGCACTTTTGTTGCTGGAAAACTCACACAAACTGAGCAACAGAATAAAAGACTGGTCACGCCATTAATTTCTTGGCATAGCAGACACAAAGCAAATCAATGCTGAGCTTCACAGGACTCTGTGCAGGCCAGTCAAGTTCTTCCACACCAAACTCACTCATCCATGTCTTTATGGTCCTTGATTTGTGCACTGGTGTGCAGTTGGAACAGGAAGGGGCCATCCCAAAACTGTTCCCACAAAGTTGGGAGCATGAAATTGTCCAAAATGTCTTGGTATGCTGATGCATTAAGAGTTCCTTTCACTGGAACTAGGCCCAACTCCTGAAAGACAACCCCACACAGAAATCCCCCCTCCACCAAACTTCACACTTGGCACAATTCAGTCAGATAAGGACCATTCTCCTGGCAACCACCAAACACAGATTCATCCATCAGATTGTCAGATAGAGAAGTGGAGCGCAACACATCTCCACTGCTCTAGAGTCCAGCATGCTTTACACTTAGTGATGTAAGGCTTGAATGCAGCTTCTCAGCCGTGGAAACCCATTCCATGAATCTCTTTTTTGAGCCAATCATAAGCCACATGAAGTTTGGAGGTTGATGCACTATTCACCTCAGCATCCACTGACCCCCTCGCTGTGATTTTATGTGGCCTACCACTTCA
>JAMQGT020012007.1:52500-142667 GCA_024447675.2 Pterophyllum scalare
TCTGCACTTCAGTCACATCTTGACTGTTCGATTTAAATTCCACTGTGGTGGTGTACAGAGGCCAAACTACAAAAAAAAAAAAAAAGTGTCTTACACAACTAACTATGGACCTAATAGAATAGAGTTTGGTGAAAGAGAAAATTTAAACTACAGCTCCACTAAGTAGAGAATGCATCACCTTAAATAACACTTAACATGTCTGAATGCACTCAGGACTTATACTTTAATCAGAAACAGTTTAATGGTGTTTATTTAAGAGAAAGTGAAAGTGTATTTCCTTACAATCAGCGTGTATGGTGCCTCTTTTTTCTCCCCACTGTCTTCTTTTGGCGGTGCGGTCGACTGTCCCGGTTGTGCCGCTGTATCAGAGACAGCAGTGGCCGGGCCTGTTGGCGACGTGTCCACAAAGACTTCATCTGTCACCCTAAAACGGATCTCCTCTCCTTGGTCCATGTAGAGGTCATGGGCCCCCTCATCTGTCTCATACTCCCAAAGCCAAACCTGCTCTGCTTCATCACTGAAGCTTCAGCTAAGGAAGGCTTTAAACTAGAGTCGCACACAAGTCTACATCAATATGATTCCAATAATAGAGATCTTATTGACACTTGGTGTCAGTTACAGTTAGTTACAGGTCAGGATACAATTTTGCAGGCTGCTGAAGTGACTCTGGTGGAATGAGAATGTCGTCAAAGAAGCCCATCGTCACTGTGAAGCAGAGACGTTACAGTGTTTACAAAGGTGCCCTTATACTGTCTGCTGCAGGTGAAAGCAGGTACACATGAACTGTCATAAGCACACTTTTCATCATCCATGATAACTTTTAAATACCTTGTAGAAAATATTTTCAAAACAACTGTCTTGATCATAAACTATATATAAACAGCTAGCATCTAAAAAATTAATCCAGCTGCCTTAAACTGTGTCTGGAGCAGGGGGCAAATTCTCTGTTTGCAAAATGAAGCCTGACTGAATATAAGTCTATGAGGAAATGACTCTACTGTTGACTTATTTTAACACCTCAGGAAACAAGTCCCTAATAAATTTACAGTCTCAGTCGCTAGTTTTGAGTCTTCATTGATAGAACATGGTTATCGTTTTGTAAAATATGGCCCCATTTACAGAAGAATAGGCAATAAAGCTGGGTATGCTTTATGTGGCTACTATATACAATATTTATATTTTTTTTCAAGCTCAAATTTCCAATGTGTTGATTTGCAGCTTTCACTCCATTACTGGAAAGAAAATACCTTCAATACTTGTTAAACAAAACATCTAAAGATGTCACCTTGAACTCTGGAAAACTGTGGTGGTCTTTTATTTGTAATCCAATATCAATCTTAGCTTTAGTGTTTTTTTTTCTCAGGGTGTCGAGAATAAGTGTACAGATACGCATGTTAAGATCGGCTGCTGCAGCTGTCAGAAATTACCGTAAACTCCCTCCTGACTGCAGTACTTGATCTTGCCGATGAGGATCTCATCGAGGAAAGGGTGAAAAACGACGTACCTGAAATGAACTGACACAGAGACCACAGAAGCTCACAGAAGCTCAGGAGCAGGAGTCACCACTCAACAAAAGCATATTTTGCAGCCAATCCTGGCCTTCTCTGTGTGCTAACAGGAGAAAAAATGAGGTTTGCTTTGATATCTGAGGTATTATATACACAGTAGGCCTGTGAAGGTGTTTTATCAGCGGATGTAAAACAGCAGGACCACTTTCTGGCTGTTTTCTAGTCATCAGAAAAACTGATGTAAAAACAAAAAGAAAAAACTGACCTCAATCAAATTAGTTAGTGTCCTAAACTTACACTAGAATGCAGCAGTTAGGTTATGGTTTCACTATTTATGCAGTAAATTACACTTAACTGCAACTATACATCCTCAGATATAGCAAGACTGTCTCGGCATCATCATCCCACCTTTGGTGTGTGAGGCTCCGTCTCCTGGGAATATATAGGAGTCCTCCAGTTTTGTGATGTCATACAAGCAAATGCACAGGCCCACGTTGTAGACCACCTGAGGTAAGCGCAGCACGACACACACATCAGTGCTTTAGCTGTCACATTAATATTATTGTGGGCTGGCTAATAAATGTAAATAAATGTGTTCCCATTTAACAGTACAGGACTCCTGTAAAAAAAAAAAAAAGCTTTTTAACCCATTTACTGTAAATCGAGACTCTGCCATATGCCTAATATAGATACAGGAGCAAAACATATTTAAGAACTAATGTGAAAATTCTTTGTCACCCAAAAAAAAACACAAGTGTGTGATTACTTTGTAGGTGTCCTGACCTGGAATGTGGCAGCTTAACCCACTGTGGGGTCATTATGAATATAAACTGATCTATTAAAGGGATTAACATTTTCCACTATAATCTCACTCATGTTGTGTTTTAATGAGGATGAACATGCTGTCTGCTGCACCATAGAAATGTCCCATAAAGAGGGCCTGTTTGTAGTTATCTGCACTAATTTCATCCTCAGCGGAGACAAGTAGGACCAAACCCCACTGGATCCACTCCGTGAAAAAGGTCGGTGTTTATTTTGTTACCATCTGCATATCTTAATAAATAAGAACGTGATGTTTTGTGTTGTGAAAACTGATCCTAAGTCAGCTGGAAGTGTCTCCATCACCTTGTTGGCCAGTTTCTTGTTGAGCTCCTCGGACACGGCCTCGTTGAGTTGTCTGTGGAAATTCCACGGCGGGATGCGGACAGTGTCCACCATCTCGACCAGAACGAACATGATGGACGCCTGACACTCGGCAGCTACCCACTCATTCACATGCACACACCGAAATTGTACATAAGCGCAAAAACGAATGGCGAAACTCCATGTGATTTATTTGCCGCAACATTTTACGGCATGTCGTAATTCTTAAAAAGAACAGCACTCGTTTGTGCCTCCCTGTGCCCCTATGACATTTATTTCTAACTATAACGCTGGTTATGCCTCTTATACAGCCTCGATTACAATTACAATCATATAGTGGCTTGTAGTGACTTTTAGGATAGCCATTTTCTTTACTGAGGAGTTCATGCCAATACCTGTCAGGAGATGCCACAAACTCTATTATCGGTATTACGGTACGGGCGTATGACGCTACTATTGCAGCAAAAGAATTTGTGTGCGCGTATCTTACCGCATGTATCTATTGCGATCTGTGTGTGTGTGTGTGTGTGTGTGTGTGTGTGTGTGTGTGTGTGTGTGTGTGTGTGTGTGTGTGTGTGTGTGTGTGTTATTTTAAGCAAATAAAGAGAAACACTGCACTGGCTCTTAAATGTTCTTGCGCTTTTACACGAAGTTTTATAGTAGTGCTCCTCCTCCGTTGTTGATTATTGTTCGGACCAAAAACCTGTAATATATATATATATATATATATATATATATATATATATATATATATATATATATATATGTCATAGTTACCTAAAGCACTATCACATATCACAAGAAAATGTATTATATTGTGCATTTTAAGATAGTGTGTGTGTGTGTGTGTTATTTTAAGCAAATAAAAAGAAACAACGCTTCAGTAGAATTTTTTCAATCAAGATTCCTTTATCCTTCTTCTGAATTTTTCTGGTAATCCACATCTTCCTTCTTGATTAGCTTGGATTAGAAATTAATTTAAATGTTCATCATGACCTTCACTGTGTTCATGCTTATTTTCACTTAATATGTGTAGTATCCATGCGGAAAAAAACAAAACAAAACAAAACTGAATGACAATTCTGATCCTACTGAGCAAAGTCAATCCAATATGATATGATATTCAAAAAATGTAATTAAAAATCTGCCTTGATAGTTGAATTCTCAGCACATTCCTCTTCTGTGTTATATCTGTGTTAAATACAATATGATACCATTATATCAAAAACTAATATTAATGAAAAAAAACCCTCCTTGATAGTTGACATGAAATTCTGAGTAAATCCCTCTTCTGGCTCACTCACTCTACATGTCTGCAAACATGTCTCACAGACCACTGTAATATTCCACAGAAAATAAAGGCTACTTGTGCTCATATTTAACTATGCAATTTTGATCAAAAATCCATCAAATATATTCCTTATTGCAGTATTTCTTTCTCTCATCGAAGATCAAATTTATTTTGCTCATTTCAAAGTGCATAATGAGCACTGCAAGTTTACCAATGTGATATGTTGCATGTTTCATAATATAGCATACAGAGTACAGTTGAATGAGCTCAAAAGATACAAATATGTACAGTGTATCACAAAAGTGAGACCAGCCCTCACATTTCTGCAGATATTTAAGTATATCTTTTCATGGAACAACACTGACAGAATGACACTTTGACACAATGAAAGTAGTCTGTGTGCAGCTTATATAACAGTGTAAATTTATTCTTCCCTCAAAATAATTCAATATACAGCCATTAATGTCTAAACCAGCAGCAACGAAAGTGAGTACACCCCTAAGAGACCACACCTGTAAATGACCAAATTGAGCACTGCTTGTCATTTCCCCTCCAAAATGTCATGTGACTCATTAGTGTTACTAGGTCTCAGGTGTGCATAGGGAGCAGGTGTGTTCAGTTTTGTAGTACAGCTCTCACACTCTCTCATACTGGTCACTGAAAGTTCCAACATGGCACCTCATGGCAAAGAACTCTCTGAGGGTCTTCGCTACATGAAGATGGCCAACACCCTGAAACTGAGCTGCAGCACAGTGGCCAAGATCATCCAGCGTTTTAAAAGAGCAGGGTCCACTCAGAACAGACCTCGCGTTGGTCGTCCAAAGAAGCTGAGTGCACGTGCTCAGCGTCACATCCAAATGCTGTCTCTGAAAGATAGACGCAGGAGTGCTGTCAGCATTGCTGCAGAGATTGAAGAGGTGGGGGGTCAGCCTGTCAGTGCTCAGACCATACGCCGCACACTACATCAAATCGGTCTGCATGGCTGTCACCCCAGAAGGAAGCCTCTTCTGAAGTCTGTACACAAGAAAGCCCGCAAACAGTTTGCTGAAGACATGTCAACAAAGGACATGGATTACTGGAACCATGTCCTATGGTCTGAGGAGACCAAGATTCATGTGTTTGGTTCAGATGGTCTCAAGCATGTGTGGCGACGATCAGGTGAGGAGTACAAAGATAAGTTTGTCATGCCTACAGTCAAGCATGGTGGTGGGAATGCCATGGTCTGGGGCTGCATGAGTGCAGCAGGTGTTGGGGAGTTACATTTCATTGAGGGACACATGAACTCCAATATGTACTGTGAAATAATGAAGCAGAGCATGATCCCCTCCCTCTGGAAACTGGGTCGCAGGGCATGATAATGACCCCAAACACACCTCTAAGACAACCACTGCTTTATTGAAGAGGCTGAGGGCAAAGGTGATAGACTGGCCAAGCATGTCTCCAGACCTAAACCCAATAGAACATCTTTGGGGCATCCTCAAGAGGAAGGTGGAGGAGCGCAAAGTCTGGAATATCCGCCAGCTCCGTGATGTCATCACGGAGGAGTGGAAAAGCATTCCAGTGGCAACCTGTGAAGCTCTGGTAAACTCCATGCCCAGGAGAGTTAAGGCAGGTCTGGAAAATAATGGTGGCCACACAAAATATTGACACTTCAGGAACTTTCACTAAGGGGTGTACTCACTTTTGTTGCTGCTGGTTTAGACATTAATGGCTGTATATTGAGTTATTTTGAGGGAAGAATACATTTACACTGTTATATAAGCTGCACACAGACTACTTTTCACTGTGTCATTTTGTCAGTGTTTCCCATGAAAAGATATACTTAAATATCTGCAGAAATGTGAGGGGTGTACTCACTTTTGTGATACACTGTAATTTGTTCATGTTTCTACAATCAGACGATTTTGTAAGACTCTAAAGAACAGCAGAAAGGTAAAGTCCTGTGAAAAATACTTATTTTTTTGCATATTTGTCACACTTTTATACTTTCATAATTTAATATTAGACAAAGATAACCCCAATGTTTTTATATTATCCAAACCTGCCTGTCCCTATATTAAACTCCAGCGAATCATGATGAGAGCCATGGTAAACTGGGAACAATGGTGAACCTTCCCAGGATTGGTCAGCCTACCAAAATTACTCCCAGAGTGCTTCAGGGACTCCTCCAGGAGTTCACAAAAGAACCCAGAACAGAATCTAAAGCACTGCAAGCCTCACTTGTCTCAGGTAAGGACAGAGTTCATAATTCAACAATTTAAAAATAATAATAAATTAAAAAGACATTGGTGGGGGGAAAGGCATCCATGGGAGAGCTCCAAGGCATAAATACATTGCTGACCAAAAGGAACAAAGTCTTGCTTATAAGAATTTTAAATCATCATTTGAAAACTGAAGTTTTATCCTTTAATTTCTCAAGAATCTTGCAGCGCTTTGTGATGAAACTCTGCACACTTTTAAAGTGGATAACACAGAAGAGAAATGTGTCCTTGGATTAAAACAATACCAAATTTTTTCACGTGCATGTTACGTGTCACTGTATAGCAATCCAAGGCATTACTGACAGATTTCTAATCCACATAAAAAATAAAACATTTCATTAACTAAAGTCCTCTGATTGAAGTGACTGTTAGCCTTATTTACAGAAAGAATGAGACGATCTCAGCGAACACAGAGTAAATGTGTTGTTGAAGCAGTTCGCCACTTGAGGGAGCCAAAGTACACAAGTCTGTCCAGATACAGGGTTGGTCTGTCCACATGTGCCTCTGCAGGGTTCCTCAGAGGTAGGTGGGGATATGATTGGGAGTTTAAACGGTTAAGCATTGGTGGCAAGTACAGCTGTTTATTACCCTGCAGTGGTTGTAGCAGACACGGGTGTGAGGACCAGCTGTTTCAGTGGAGCTTTGACCTGGAAAAAGATGCTGACTGAGGAGAGCCTTGTGTAATATTACCTACCAATTCTAAATTGCATATTTAGGCACTTTGTTACTACTAAATTGCCTGTGGCAAAATTTGTTCTTTTTATTTAAATGCCAAATAAAACAGTTTTACAGGCATTAAATAAATACTGTTGCACCAACAAGGTTTTCCCCAGAGAGCTATCAGCTGAAAACTTGACACATCTCAGCATGGTGTGCAGTGTGCCTTTAAAAAATAACTCAGAGGAAACTGGACAAGTGAAGGACAAAGAAGACATTGCAGGCCTAAAAAAACTATCTACTGAAGAAACAAGAAAAAATCCAGCAAAGTCCTGACACAGGACCTGAGAGAAGCACCTGGACCTTCAGCTGATCCCTTTCCTGTTCACGGACGCCTCATCAGAAATGGTCTCAGTGGAAGGGCGGCTGTCAAGAAGCCCTTTCTTAAGGAGGAAAACATGGAGAAAAGGCTGAGATATGCTACATTACACAAGAACTGGACTGAACTTTACACAGATGCTGAATAACCACCACCAGAGGTGTTGATGCATGTCTCCTACAAATGTGGGACAATCCAGTTCAACTTTAATCATTAAAGACTCAAGCAAATATCACAAGTTACAAGCTGACCTGCCCACACACTCAGTTCCTGCAGAGCAAGAGCAATCAAAATGGATAATTTCTGTATCTATCCACTTTTCTTTTTGTTCTTTTTTTTTTTTTTACATCATTCCCTCACTGGCACTTTTTCATGCTCAGCCACCTTTTCCTTCTGCTGCTCCAGCATGCCAATTGGATGTAGACAGATGAGCATTTATTATTCATGACACCTCAAACACTAACACTTCAGCCATCACTAAAGCCACTCACACAGACACAAGTCTGCTAATCTAGGTCATGTTTAAGGATGATTTGTACTGCAAGTTGTGCGGGTGTGTTCTTGCAGTTTCTCACAGTAGGAATCAGCATCACAAGTGCTTAAACAGGCAAAAAATAATTTAATAAATGAATACTGTCAACATGGCATAAAAACATCAAGACATTCACAACGTGCTTTATTCAAATCACTGGCAAACACGCCGCCGTACAGAGCGGAGGTGAGTGCAGCACCGCCTCATGACGAGAGCCAAAGAGTAGACATGATATGGCAACATAAGGACACTGAGTGACAACATGTTAAGCACACTGTGGTATGGCTTATTCGTATTACATTCAGCGTTTTGCATTAGGGGGGACATTAGCTAAAAAAAAAAAAATGCTGTAACATCTGAGCAGGAAAAAAAAAAGTGGTATTGAAGCACTTTAACAGACATCACATGCAGCAAAAGAATAATCATCACAAAGCCCAAACTGCACTGAACTGAAATAATACACTCAATGGAATTTTAAAAAGTGTGAGACAGCTGTCAATACAGTAGTTTAAAAGCCTTGATTGTAGCAAGAAAGACAACAGACTTGATCCTATGTTGTTTGACCTTTCACAATAAAACCATGCAGTCACAAGTACAGTTACCATGACAGCGCCATCACTGTCGCCACAGAACTAGGAACAATAAAATTTAAAGACACTGTCGAGGACGCTTCTTCATTGCTGTTTCACTGGCCGATATGACTTCAACAGTTAAAGTGGACCTATTATGCTTTAAAAAAAAAAAAATTCTGTCACCTACATATTACAGTGGATGCACATATTAAACATGGCCAAAGCTAAAAGATGAGCCAAGGTCGAGGATTTAGAAACCCAGGCTGTGAGGAAGCTGTAAGTTAGTAATCAGACTGAATGGCTCCTGGCTACAGTTTCAGTGAAGGTAACATTTAAACGTCGCTAAGGTGCTCTTTATAAATATATTAATGCTTGCAAGCTTTGTTTATAAAGTATAAAAGCAGTTATATTGTTACAACACTGTCAGAACATTTTACTGGCCGCATACCTTTGGTATTTTTGATTTTTTTCCACCTTAATGTGGATTTAAGTCAATTTCCTCATCTATTCACCTATCAAGAGGGACATACTGTATACAGACACTGAAATAAATATGCAATGTTTTATCCAGTGTTAAGCAGATGACAAGTTTAGCATTTACTGTAAATCCTTGTCACTGCAGATGCTGTCTACTCTGACATTCTGGATCGAATGCAATCTCTGGGAAGTTGCCATTTCCTGTCAAGAATGTTAAATTATATCTTTTAATAGGTTTAGTTCGAACCTTCACAGAGGTGAGCAGAAATGGCTGCGCTCACCTGCACCAGATTCTGTTGTGGAAGCCAGGTGAAGGGCAGCCAATCAGAAGAAAGGTAGCTTAAGGGGAGAGCCTGTTTCAGAGAGTGGATGAATTAAGGGGCTGAATCAAGGCCCAATATAAATGAAGATAAATACTGATTATTGTATACTGTGAATCACGCAAAGCTACTTTACTAGAGCCCAACAATGAAAATATGGTGCTGTAAGTAAATATAATAATAGGGCCACTTTAAATTGTCTTACTTCTTCAGTTGACCAAACACAAAATCTATGTGCACAAATCACAATGGTCATAATCAAAAGAACAATAAATACACAGAGATTTGTTCACAGCACATCTCCAGCAAAAGTTTGTTAAATAAAGGAGAGGTAACCATCCAAAATCAAACATTTGCCGCAAGAAGTAATTTCCTCTCGTAATAAAAAAAAACTATACAAAACATGTCCTCAAACTGTTCAGCATCTGATCCAAGTTGCTTCATCTAATTACAATGAAAGTGAAAGATTATCAGTATAGTGATCACCCTGGCACAAGACACCCCGACACCACAACAACCTCACACAAATTTAAGACAACAGTGAAATCCAATACATTTAGGTTAAGAGGCTATAAAATCTTCCTGACTGTGTGAGTAATAATAGTGAAAATGCTCAGCAGGAGTGAGTATCAACAGGTTTTGGCAGCTTCTGGCCCTATACACGGGTAAATAGGTGTGCAACGACAGTACATATCAGGACATGCAACTTATCACGTGGAGCTGACTGGATGTTATTGACTTCCTCATGCATGACAACTCAGCAGCAGCCCTTGGGAAATGTTTTCTCAGTGCTCCCACAGGTTAAATCTACTCAGTCAAAATCCAACAGCAGGAGGACATTCATTTGTTAGTGCAGGAATGTGCGATAAAAGTCATTCTCAACAGAGAAAGAGCGAGAGAAAAAAAAGGTGGGTGAGTGAAAGGGTAAAATTAAAGGGTTCTGACCTTTGAAAATCACCACGGAACTTTCAAAGAGATAGGAATGTCATAAAACTAGCTGTAATAAGCCTCCGTGGTGCTAATTAGGTGTCGTAAGCGGACGTCTGTCCTCGATGGGCAGAAAATGTCAGCATATGTGAGTTTGTTCCCAATAGCCTGAAAAACATGTTTACATATAGCGTGAATGAAGTCAAAGCTGACAAACTGCTCTGTCACTGGTAGGTGTTGACACTTAGCTGAGACCGAACCTGTTTGCAAGCTGCTGGCTGAGCACACACAAACAGCCATGTTAGATTGAGTTCTGTCAGGTTTAACAGGTGTGTGTGCGTGTGTGTGTGTGTGTTTGTGTTCAGAAAAGCTGGGACAGACCTCAAAAACCACATAACTGAGTCAAAAAGCGCAGAGTGCAGCCGGCCGTCATCTGCTGTTATCTGTGGCTGTGTCAATATGCTCACAAGTGAACCACTGATGCACATTCACAACTCACTCTGTATCCTGTTCCCTGCAGCCAAAGGAGAAAGACAGCAAGGCAGAGAGAGAGAGAGCACAAATAAAACAATAACCAGTGCAGCAAGTTTGTCCTGAAACTAAACTGACCTTAGACCTTATTAAGATCACATTTGGTCCATTAAAAAGTGAAATATCACAGATGAATTCTGCAAAAAATGTAACAATCTTCCTCCCTATATAATTTTAGATCTTATATAAAACGCTGGTGGTGTAGTTAAAACTAAAAGAAGGTGCTGCTGCACTGCTGCCAGCAGGCTGTAGGTACTGCTGAGTGATGAGCTGGCTGAGGTAGAGCAGTATCTGGCTGTCCTCCTCGCCCAGCCCCAGTTGCTCCTGCAGGAAGCAACGGCGTCGGCTCTCCACAACCTCGGGCCCCTCTGTGGTGCTGACGGGCAGGTGGAGGTGATGGGTGAAAGTGAACAAGAAGGCCTTGGCTGCCAGGTGACAATGTGCGCTCTGTAAGTGGAGGAAATAAGTGGAGCCGCGGCGGATGTAGGTGCGGTGGTCAGATATGTTCGCGAGCAGCTGGCCGCGATAAGGTGGACAGCGCAAGGTCTTCTGGTCGGCATCCAGGATGGAGATGTAGCGACTGTAGCGGGAGAGTGAGTAAAGCATGCTGGAGCCCAGGGGGGACGCCACTCTGTGGGGAACAGCAAGGGAGAGGCCAGTAATGGTTAGCGCACGTGAGAGAAAGGTTTCTGTCAAAAGCAACTGAGCAACTGTGAATGTGCACGAGTCTTATTATAAAGGAAATCTTCTCCTACACTGTCAGGGGTTCAGCAACCAAACTTGCCACACAGGTACATTTTAGGCCCCAATATCAGAGATTATGATGTCACATTGCCTAGCAACCGGCTGAAATGACCCATTTGTAGTATTTATGCACCCTGTAAAAGCACAAGGTCATTTTAATTTCATGACAATAACACCTGATTTACATCCACAAAACTTGAATTGTGCACAATATATCATGATGCTGCCTAGCAACCACCTAACAACAGACTAAAAATCACAGGCCAAACAATACGGTAGCATGGGTATGTATTAGTTCAACTTAATTTGTAAAGGTTCCTGTTTGGGAAAACAAATACACTAGTAGGAAGAATCTGACATGCCAAAAAAAGCACGTCATGTGTAGTGCAGCACACAACTGAAACAATGTTTTAAAAGTGGATTCAAGCACCAAATTAATGGCTCTCTAGAGCCATTAATTTAAAAAAAAAAATCCCATTAGCCACTTGAATTGTCAAAGTTACATAATTTTCCCAATTGGAACATTATTTCCATCTTGGGAAACTGCTGTTTTACTGCAGAGTGTCAATCACTGGATACATTTAGAAGGTTTACTCTTGATTTATATGCTTTTGAGTATAAGGAGGTCAAATTTATAGCTTATAAACTTCTTCGGAGCTTCTCTGTTTCAAGAAAATCTAAATGTTACTCCAGTAGACCGACGGCAGCTGCACAGTGCTGTGCAGGTCAAGGGATCACATTTTTATCCGTCTGATAGAACTACGACACATATAACTGGGTTTAGACATTTAACATCGATCCGGTGACAATTTATTCATGTGCGATTCACTGAATTTCATGTATTTGATGCATGAAGACTCCTTTACCATCTGTTCAGCTGTCTCATGCTGGCAGACCCTGTCATCACTATTTTTAACTGCCTTTTTTCCCCCTGAACAGGCTAACACAGAGAGAGAGATAATTTATGGTCATATCAGCAGCCAATTTAGAATCACCCGATGAGCACGTCTAAGGTCAGTAAGTGTTCTCCCCTCTCCTTGTTGACTTCACGGTAAATAGACTAATTTTTTTATCTTTTATTTTTTACTCTTATCTCACACTCAAACCACATTAAACACTGCAAGCTGCATCGACAGTCACTTTTTGGAGGCCACAGGAGAGAATTTCTTAGTAATTTCAGACTTCGAAGTTGACTTCTAAATGGATAATTGATTCCACACAAAGATCATTCAAAGAGGCAAGTCTCGTTTCCATCATCTGAAAAAAATGTGTATTTTCTTGCCTTTGTTGACATCAGTACTGAAAATTACTACCATTTTCAGTTTTCAAATGGCTAAAAGGCTTTATCAACAAAAGTAATCATAAAAGAGTTCATGTAGCAATTTTGGTACTTGTACCCACTTGTGAACAATTTCCCTGTAATGTTAAGTTATCTGCTGCAGTTCAGCAGAATCTGGATCTACTACTTGTTGTTTACTATCTACTGAATCAATATAACAAGTACACTCAGTCCCCGTGGACCCTCTCATCTTGTATCAGTGTCTCCAAAATATTTTAATACTTTGGGGAATTTGCAGCCCATGTTGTCATAAGAAAGAGGAGTAGAAATGAAAAAGAAGTTCAGGGACAGATGTGCAGCTCAAGGTTGAATAGCTGTATACTTGGCTGTGTGAGTCATCAAAGAGTGAGTCAGATCAGATGAGTAAGAGTAGAGTACGGTGTTACAAATTAGAAAATGTAGAATAAACTGTCACCTTCAAACTTCACATTGATGGAGACTCGCTAAAGTTCTGTGAAAAGCAAACTTAATGTTTAATGTCATCTGCCTTTACTTTGCTTTTTCTAGTACTACCTGTTCCTCTGAGCTTAGTAAGTATGAAGGTCTGTGTTTAAATGCCTGAAATGCTGACGTGAATGGGAGTTTCTGCACTCCATTCATACCTCTGCAATCCAATGAGTTTCCACCTCTGCAGGTCAGTGAGGGTGAAGGGA
This sequence comes from Pterophyllum scalare, assembly GCA_024447675.2. NCBI lineage: Eukaryota > Metazoa > Chordata > Actinopteri > Cichliformes > Cichlidae > Pterophyllum > Pterophyllum scalare. The sequence continues at coordinate 65,835 of JAMQGT020012007.1, forward strand.
CATGACAGCCAAGCTTGAACCCTCTCTCCACATTTCCCAGGAGCCGGTACAAAGAGCGCCAGAGCCGCCACCAACCGGCGGACTCTCCCCTCATCTGCCCCGAGCACCACCAGGGTTCTGCCGCTCAGCAGACACCACAGGGCTTGCATGGCAAAGGGGTACTGACGCACAAACTTCAAGGCTCCTTGGCCAGCTTTCTTCCTCTGACGCAGGGTCACCACCGTCCCATAGCCGAGCGGCGATGCAGTCTGATCAGACCCCGTGGAAGCACTCATGGTGCAATCTGACCCGTCCTCTGCTGAGGTACGGGAAACTGCATCTCCAAGGAAGCCACTTGGCAGCTCCAGCCCAGTTGCGGGGCTTTCTGTGCATGGAGAACCGACTGTGTAGTCATCCTGGAGTGGAAGAAGGGCCTGGGGCTCCTGGTTGACCACGAGGGTTTGAGAGGGCTGCAGGTGGGAGTTTTGGCAGAGACGAGGCACCACCTCTGGGGCAGAAGGCTCATAAAGAAAACCCTCCTGGGCCATGCAGCATGTTGTGTCTATCGGAACCAGTAACTCAGACTCATTTACTCCCTCACACTCCTCTTCCCTGCCAGCTTCAAGCTCAGGCATCACTTCCAACAAAGACACGGGTGTCTGGTCTCCCCTGTCCTCACCTTCAACCTCCCCTGCTGTTGTCTCCATCTCTTCACTACTACTCTCCCTCTCCAGGTTATTGTCAGGGTCAGGGGTCAAGTCAGAATCAGGATCGGGTGCTTCTGACTTCATATTAACCAGACTCTGCTGCTTCTCTGCTTGACCCGCTCCACTCTTATCACTGCTAAAGCTTCCTTTGGTCTCCTCGGAGCTCTCCTGGGTTTCAATAGTCTGGTCTGAAGGGGAGGACTCCAGGTGACTCTCCCCAAGTCCAAGCTCACTCTCTTGAGTAACACTGTTCTCAGAAGCTGGGTCTACCTGCTCTGGAGGGTCCAGTGCATCTAGTTCATGGGGGACTGGTCCTAGAAGAATAGGAGGTGGATTTAAGAGTACATAATTATCTACAGCATGGTTCACAGCACAGAATGGTCTTAGTGTTCCCACTTCATCCTCATCATCATCACTGAGGTCCTCTTCAAACAAAAAGGTGGTAACTTTCTGTTTCCTCCGTAGTGTCTCGTCCAGGCGGCGTGTGTACAGGTAACACAGGTCCCCCCGGAAACTCCTTTCCGTCTCCTTCAGGAGCTCCACAGTGGCCTCATAGAAGGTCTCGTCACATAGCTCTTGCAGGGTTTTCAGGCGCTTGTCAAAACATTTGGCAGATTTAGCTTTGATCAGCTGCGGCGTGTAAGAAAGCTTGCGTTTAACACCCTCATCTTCTTCCTCATCCACTTCATCTTCACCTCCTTCATCGGGATGACCCTGCCTGTCCTCCCCTTTCCCCGCTTTTTCACTATAACCACAGGGGTAGGCAAGCTTGGCGTATTTGTTCAACAGCTCCTCACACTCACTCAAGCACTCATTCACACACTTTTGGCAGGTGACAGCGTGAGGATCCCGGCGTGGACGGCGATGGTAGGAGCTGATCTGCTTCAGCAAGTCTCTGTGTTCATAAATGCTCTTTTCAACATTTGCAAGTTCATTAGCCTTCTCCACAGCATGAGCTGAGTACATGCTCTGAGGCCCCGCCTCTCTCTGCAGGCCCTCCTCCCGCTGCAGCACAGAGTGGGTATACCTGAGGAGAACACAACAGAGATAGTGATCGACCTGTTTTCACGCAGGAATAAAAATATAACCCGACACAACAGGATAAGACCTGCAGCTGCGTCCAAGAGTTGGAAGCAGAGTGGGGCTCAGTTTATTTTTAGCACTGTGTGCTGGTCTGCTGGCTGATTTTTCCCATATTTTTTTTAACAATAAAAGATCCTGCCTATTACTGGATGGATTATGAAGGCATGTTATATAAACACTCACTGGCCACAGAGGATGAGTCCTGCTGAGTTTAGTGACCATCTAACACCTCATCTTATGTGATAATTTTGACAACTACTAAATGGATCCAATTATGTACAGAAATACATGCACCGGCCACCACTTTGTTAGGTACACCTGATCAAATATCTAATCAATCACATGATAGCAACTCAAAGCATTTAGGACAATGAGTTCTCTGTACTCAAATGGCCCCCACAGTCACCAGATCTCAATCCAACAGAGCACCTTTGAGATGTGGTGGAATGGGAGATTCACATCATGGACTTGGAGTCATTAAATCTGCAGCAACTGTGTGATGCTGTCATGTCAATATGGACCAAAATCTCTGAGGATAGTTTCCTGCACCTTGTTGATTCTGTGCCACGAAGAATTAGGGCAGTTCTGAAGGCAATACAAGGTCCAACCCAGTACTAATAAGTGTACCTAATAAAGTGTCTGGTGAGTGTACATCGTCCCCAAAGAGCTGGACAATCCTCTCACTTTTCAATAAGCACCATAGTAGTTTAAAATATTTTTGAAAGTTATCAACATAGTATCTACTAAAGATCCGTATTCTCACATTTTCAGTGTAAGCACGTTAGCATTTGGTTCAAATCACAGCCTCAGAGCTGCAAGCACAGCTGCAGACTCACAGTTCTGAGGAAACTAGTTAAGCAAATTATACAAAATCAAACGAATCTCTAATTACTTCTTTTCTATTGGTTAAATGTCCAAATACACACCATTTTCCCTTAAAATTAAAATGAGTGGCTCTAATAGGGTTGGGAATCCCCAAGTGATAATTGATGCAGAAAACTTTCTTTGATACAATATGATATATGTGTAACAGAGGACCAGAAAACTAAGGCAAAAAAACAAAAACAAACAACAAAAAACAGGAATTATGGTCTCAGTTTGTGTGTGGGGAGGATATTATCATCATTATTAAATAGATTTTTCTCTCAGTTGAGCTTCTTCTTACTCACTAGTTCATTGATTTTCATTGATTTGAGGCTAACAAAAGGAGTCATGAAGTAGTAGCTCTGGTCAAGTCAAACCAGTGTGGGAATCCATCTAGAGTGCCTGTGTATTGTAATCAAAACATCAAAATCTAATACAACTATGCACATTGTAAGCATCTTATTTGAATGCTAGTTTTTTAAGCCCTGTATGGGACACCAGTTAAAAGGTTGCACTCCAGCTCTTACTCAAGGTCTCGGAGTTTCCTCTGGAGTTCCTTGGCAAATGCTCTCCTATTCCCGGCCTTCAGACACTCAGAGGCCTGGGAGAAGCGAAGGGACAGCTCCTGAAACTGCAGCATGATCTTCTTTTCATCTGCCGCAACATACGCCATGCAGAACGGCCGCACGAAGCCTCTCGCCTCAAGGTCGTAAAGGGTAAGGTGATGCACATAGGCAAATGCCCCCTCTTTCGAGTCGCCCAGCACCACCCTAGAGTCCTCCACAAAGCTGAGCCTTGGGTAGCCACTGCCAGGTGGATGTCCCACAAAGGAGGCCTGGTAGTCCACTGACATGATACGCAGGGAGAAGTAGTTGAGGTCAAAAGTGCCACAAACTTTGGGATCATCAGGGATAGTGAGGAGAGGCTGAGGGCCCACCTGTTCAGAGAACTCGGAGATGAGGATAAAGTCTTTGGTGAACTTGGCATAAGAGGTTTTGGCCCAGGGGTTGGAGTCAGCCAGAGGGTAGAGGGGAACAGAGAACTCCTCTGGGAGAGACCAGGCATCAGGATTGGTCTGCCCATACTCATCCTCTTTAGTGAAAGCCACCACATCCGGGGAGCCTATCATAGTGGTGTTTCTAAGCAAGGCATGAGAAACACGAGACACAGAGCAGCTCCACTAACAGTCAAAAAAACGCAATGAGACAGTTCGTGCTGCATTCAGACGGTCCGCAGAGAACCTCTTGTTAAAGAAGCAAAGGGGCCACAAAAATTATTGTTTTATATCATTCACAAAGGGTGGGGGGGTCACACAGTAAAGGTGGCCCTAAATACATATGCGCCCCTGCGAGGATTAGCCCACAGAAGAGGACCATTTAAAAAAATAAGAAAACAGCTGACTCACAGAAATACAAATCAGTGCCTGTGTTAACAAAAGCAATTATCCAGCGCCAATCACAGCGTCCTGTGAGGCATCAGACCATCCACGCTGTGCAAAAAGAAAAAAAAAAGGTAAAGCTGCATCAGCAGAGAGCTTCTTCTCTCCTCCTCTTCATGTCTTCACGTCTTTGCGCGGCTCCGTTCATTTCTGAATTATCTGCTCAAACACGGCGCGTCCGGGCCGCAGCAACACCGTATACAGCCTGAAGCGCTTCACTCAATTTCCACAGTCAGAGACGGACGCCATGTTTACTCAGCTGGTTGTCGCCCGGTCATGTGATCAGCGTCAGTCCAGTGCGAAGAAAATCCACCCTGAAACTAAAATTCGGTTTCTATTCATCCAATATCACACCAGGAGACTCAGAGGAGCTTCACAGGCATAATAACATATTATAAAATGAGGTATGTTTTTTTACGAATGATTGTAGAGCCTTCAAAGCTTCTAATTCATTATCAGTTTAACATTTTAGATGCTTTATTTTTTTCCCAAAAATACATTTAAATTAAAATATGTATACTCCGTTTCAGAAAGCGATAGCCTTTATCACTGTTACAAACCCAAACTCTAAGTAATTATCTGAGCATTTTCAATAGCAAGCAGATACTGGCATGGGAAAATGTTTTAGGGTGTATTTTCTTTCTTTTTAACACCGAGTAATATTGCGCTATCGTTTACACGATATTGTAAAAAACATATTTTTAATCATACAACATATGCTACACGTGTAGACAATAGTAAATTTGAGCGGAGATATTTAATACTATTTTTATAACTTTATTTTAAGGTTTTAATCGGAGCTTTTTTTTTCGTGTGCGGAGTTTACGACAGTATTCCGACCTTGTTGACGGCAGGCGCGGATTTTGTAAACAGAGCTGACACCGATCCTGTGTCTCAGAGCCTCTTCGAGGTTTTGATTAACAGTCTGCCATGTGTTAGGGTCATATTTCCGCTTTGTTCGTTGTTTCATTTGTGTGGACTGTAGCTGGTCAAGCTTTTGTTACTTTTTGGCTCTTTATCAGTTTCTGAGGGCGGATACTATGTAGCTAGCCACATCAGCTAGCATGCTAACAGAGTGGGTTGACAGCAGCGGTGACGCTGCCCGCTGGACCGGCTGCTTCGTGTGAGAGCGGGCATGCTAGTAGCGCGCCTACTTGGGAGATCTGTGCTTTTATCGGGACTACGGCGGCCGGGGGTCCAGCGGAGGTTTTTTCTGTGCGGCTCAGAGTGTTCGGTTCCAGGACACACAGCAACAGGAGGCGGACATGATCCGGAGCCGAAGTCAGATAAGGCGGGTCCTTTGCGTGGCCGAGAAGAACGATGCCGCTAAGGGCATCTCCGAAATTTTGTCCAACGGCAGGGCGAGGAGGGTCAGTCACAGCTCTTCACCTACACTCACCTCAAACAGCTGCTAGGCTTATACGATTAGTCAAAGAAAACTATTGCGAAAGAGAAATCCCAAATATAAACTCTCTTTAATTTCTAAAGTGTATAGAACTAGGCAAGTCTTGAGTCACCCTTTATTTCTTTACATTTTGCTAGGGAAATGGGTGTATATAACATGTAAATACGGTATATAAGGGAAAACAGAGTTTGTACAATTTTAACAAGCTTAAAAATCAATATTTGGTGTGACCACCTTTATTCTTCATCACATTCTAAATTCTCTGAGGCAGCTTTCTTCTAATTGCTTTAAGTAGTCTTCAGGAATAGTTCTCCTGGCTTCATGAAGGACATTCAAAGCTCTTCTTTGGATGTTTCTGCCTTTTGTTCTGTTCTCTGTCAAGAGGATCCCACACCGCTTCAATAATGTTGAGGTCCGGGCTCTGACTGATAGTGTTCCATTGTGTGTTTTTATATCCAGGTATGATTTTACTGCACTGGCAGTGTGTTTGGGATTATGAAGCTGTTGCAGATGGTACTTCATGATGGATCAAAATCTGATAGTACTTTTCTGTGTTCATAATTCCATCAATTGTGACAAGATCTCCAACAGCACTGGCTGAAATGCAGCCCCAAAACATGACAGAGCCTCCACCATTTTTACAGATGGCGGTAGAAACTTACTGTTGTATCTCTCTCTTGATTTCAAATTCAGATTCATCCCTCCATCAGACCTGTTGCCACTGATTTTCAGTCCAGTTCTTGTGTAATGTGGCATACCTCAGCCTTTTCTCCCTGTTTCCCTTCCCTCCCTATTGTCGGTCAGTCAAAACAAGCAATTTGAACATGTCATGTTACATTGTGAGTAACAGCTTTGATAGATCAGGGTTTCTCCTGGCTGAAAACAGACCTTCGGGAGGGTCACTACACATATACAGCACAACTGGTTCACATATAGTTGGACCACCAGTGAGTCTGTTACTTGTTACTGTGAATTTGCCTGTTAGGTTTTGTCATTTAATAAATAAAAATATATTTTAAGCTTGACTAAATTAAACCCCACATAAATAATATGTGCAGGGAAAATGTGTACATAAACAGCAAGCTCTCTGGCAGACACATTTGCACTGTGTATCTTACACATTTATGGCGAGCAAAATAATAAATACCTGACAGTAAAATACAGGTCAGTTTGGAAAATGTTCAAAAACTTGGCAACCTCACTGAGTGATTTCCTCATGTCTGTTAATACAGTGACAAACCTTTGGTTGCTCCAGTTCTAATTGTATTTTTGTTTCTTTTCAATTTTAGAGGGAAGGAATGTCCAAGTTTAATAAAATCTATGAGTGTGAATATAACCTCTTTGGGCAGGTAAGCACAACCAGTGACATGAAGTAAATTTCATGCAGGCAACTAAATGTTTGTCCTTTGGGGATTTACTTTGTCTGTGATTTTGTCCCCATCCGTCTTCCACCAGAACGTGTCTGTCACAATGACATCAGTATCGGGTCATTTACTGGGTCTGGAGTTTAAAGCTCCGTTTCAGAAATGGTAAGTTTAAAATTTCTCTCTTTTTTGGGGGGGGTATCAAGCATCAACACACTAACAGAAGCAGCTGATAGTTTTTGTTCCTTTTTTTCTGAAAGGCACAGTTGCAATCCGGTGCTGCTGTTTGATGCAGAAGTAGAGAAATATTGTCCAGATAATATGTTACAAATTAAGGTATGTCCTGCTAATAATAAGAAACATACTGAAATAATTTATTAATTCCTATTCCAATGAATATGTGTGATGGTCAGATTTGACTGCTTCTTAAACGAGTTGCTGTAACCTCCTTCTTTTGCTCACTTTCGTTTTCTGTGCCCTCTTTTTCTTACATAGCGGACTCTAGAGAAGGAGGTGAGGCAGTGCCAGGCCTTGATCATCTGGACTGATTGTGACAGGGAGGGAGAAAACATTGGTTTTGAAATTATAGATGTTTGCAAAGCAGGTATAGCACAATTCTGGATGTTTCTGTTTCTTTGTAATGCCTCGAAAGTTAAGGATTCATGTGCATCACTTCTGCGTGTATTTTTCTTTCAGTGAAGCCAAATTTACAAGTCTTTCGGGCAAAATTTTCTGAGATCACCCCCAACTCAATTCGAAGAGCTTGTGAGACTCTAACAGAACCCGATGCTAATGTCAGCGATGCTGTTGATGTCCGCCAGGAGCTGGACTTGCGTATAGGTAAAGTAACACTTGCTTTTTTTTTTCAGGATAATGGAATGGCTCAAAGCTCAGTGATTCAACTTAAGTCTGATGCATCCTCGACAGGTGCATCCTTCACTCGATTCCAGACACTTCGCTTGCAGAAGATCTTCCCAGAGTCCCTGGCCAATCAGCTGATCTCATATGGCAGCTGTCAGTTTCCCACTCTGGGTTTTGTGGTGGAGCGCTTCAAAGCCATCCAGGCGTTCATATCTGAGACTTTCTACAAGATCAAAGGTCTGTTCATGTGCAGAACCCAAAACTCAGAAATGCAATGATATGGGTTTTTAAAGGTTCACCTCCCACCTCTCTCCTGGATGTTTCTCTTTGTCTCAGTGCTCCATGAGGTGGAGGAGGACTGTGTGGAGTTCAGTTGGAAAAGAAACCGTCTCTTCAATCACACAGCTTGCCTAGTGCTTTACCAGATCTGTATGGAGGTATGTACCTGTGCATTTTATGCTGAATATACTGATGAATCTGCATAACTGCATATTTTCTTAAAATGTTGAAATCTGTTAGATGAGGCTGGATAGCATCTGATTTGAATACTCTGCTTAATTAGAGTTTTACATAAACACGTGACTGACCTGTGCTAGTACACTGTTCCTGCAGTGATTAAAAACATGTGCACTGTTCATGAAATAGTCACGATGCCTGATCTGATGGTTTAATGGGTTTGCTTTAGTTGTATTTTATGTGATGCTGATTTTCTGTTTGTTTACACAGCCTTGAGGTTCTTTTTGTTTTGTTTCGTTTTGTTTTTTTGGCTTATTGATGACAGAACAGAGGTGTCATCTGGCTCTATGACTATGAGACACGTGCATTGCTTACTGACAAGCCCTGTAATTATCACTTCATTTTAACTGTTGCTCACAGAGAAAGATGTGAGAATCAGAAGAAAAGCTTAGGTCAGAGAGACTTAAACACTATTTGTCTCTGTACACTGGGGCTCAGCAGAAACAAGAGATTAAGGGGCCTGGCTAGCTGCAGGATTTTAATCATGTTTCATAAACATTTCTGAAATCAGCAAACACTCAATCCCTTATTTCTCTACATTCATTATCAGATTGAACTCTGCTTCTCAGTGTTCACACTCACTGACTCAGTAACTCACAGCATTGATTGTTCACCTCTCTTTGTCAGTAGGAAATCAATGGAATCTACTTCTGACCTGTCCTGGGGTCAGTGGAAGTTTTGCTGTTATTGCTGCAGTTGCTGGCACAGCAAAATCAAGGACCTTTAGTGGTCATTCTCACAGACATTCAGGAAACTTCTGGATACTCGATGCAAAACACACCGAGCTTAACGCCAGACAACAGACAAATACAAATGGCGGCCTTGAAAGGCCTTGATTTGGCGGGGCCTCATCGAAATATGAGTTGTTCAGTCTCCCTTTATCTCGTGTCTCTGGGGTTCAGTCTGTAGTTCTTTAGTTGACTGGATGATAATTACTCATACTGCAGATGGAATGAACTGATTGTAGTGGGGGCCTGATTCTGTTTTGATGAGTCTGCAAAGAAGTCCCTGTATTATACCTTAAAAGTGCACTTTATCTTTTTATAGTAATACAGTGAATGGGGTCACATGTAGTTACAAAGCCAAAGAGAATCAGCATTCAGTTCTGCAATCCATTTACTGCTCTACTGAGCTTTCTTTTTAAGCTCATTTTGTTATTTTCTGCTCTGCATTGGCCAAGAAGATCAGTTAATGGACTTTAAAATGTGCTCCTGGGAGTTGAAAAACAAACAGAAGCATGCACCACCTGTTTGCATTCACAGCTTTTATCAAAACACACTATAGGTGTAGAATCAATTTCATTACTCACAAAATATTTGCAATTTTCTCAATTTGGAAATCTGTATTTACGTCCTTACTAGCAGTGAGCTTTATCTGCCATATGTGGGCTGCTAGAGGTCAAAACGGTCTTTAAGTAGATGGGCCTCCCAGATTTTTGACCATCACAGATCCTGTTACTACAAAGTTAAACTATGTACTTTGTAGTTTAATGCCTCTTTGTACCTCATTGTACTCACCTCTGCAGGAAGCAGCTGTTTTTGTGGTTTGGAGCCAATATATTGAAGTGCTTTCAGTGAATGTCTGCAGCTCTGGCCTCAATAATATAACCCATACCTTAATTTGGTAGATCTCCTCTTTTAAGGTTATCTCCTTGAGCATTAGATCACAGCCTGGAATGCCCATCCTGGCCACTTGTTCAAATTTGCATATTCGATGCATGCTGGATGTCCTCCACTGTATCAAAATAGAAATCCTTCAACTTAAATTTCATTTTGGAGTAAAAGGACAAAGTAGCGCGAATCCAAAAATTGCTACTGGGGCCAGTGCTGACTTACAGTTGTGTTAGCTTGGCTAAATAACTGCTGGCTTTCAGATGCATTGTGAATGGACACACAGTGGCATGTAGCATTGTTCTGCTAGTTTTCTGCAGAATGTGCTCACTCTAAAGGCTCAGGACTTTACAGGAGAACTCCAAGATTACAGTCTGACCCTCAGGGATAAATTCATAACACACCCGTGACTGCCAAAAAACAACAAGCGAGCTCCTGGTCACATGCCTGGCCTGACCTTTAGGACTGAGACTTTGTGGAGTCTTAAAAACGTCTCCTTGGCGTCTCAGTTGTGAATTTTGACATGACAATTGCGCCACAGAAATTGAAATTTTGCTCCCTGTGGAAGTTTAAAGTTCGTGGTGAAATCACAGAAGCCCTAGTAGTCAGGACTTCCTCCAGGTGTTCCAGAGGTGACTGAGAACGTGATGTAGAAGGCCTGATTTTTGATGGTAGGATTTTTGCTGTAGAGCTTTTTGATCACTGAAAAAGTGCAAAGAAAACCCACACACTCCACTTTGCTGTATTTATTTCAACTGTTGCAAACAGACGAGGTAAGATTTTAAAAAAAAGTTATGAAATTATGAAAGGCTAACCTTGACCAACAACAGAAAGTATATAGAGTGAATTATTCCTGATAGCATATAAATGGAGGTATTTTAATCCTACAGATGAGCATAAGTTAGTCTCCACCTTGAAAGGCGGCATTGACATGCACCAATTGTGTGTGACGTAATTGCATGTCTGTGTATATAACGGCTGCTGCAGCTGTTAAGAGACCACAGTTTCAAGTGTTTTCAACCTGCAGAAATAAGATGGGTTAAAAGCCGCATGTGAAAAGAGAATATCACTTTCTTAATTTCCAGGATCCCATAGCAACAGTCACCTCAGTAACCAGCAAACCTAAGAGCAAATGGAGGCCACTGCCTTTGGACACTGTGGTAAGAATTAAAAAGCCAAACAACTGCATGCACTAGTAATGCACACTACAACTTCAAACACATTTCTTGATGGCATTAGAACGGTTTTGTCCTGCTGCTTTGTCCAGCTACAAAAAGTCCTTTTCATTTGTCTGACCTGCAGGAACTGGAGAAACTGGCTTCACGGAAGCTCAGAATAAGCGCCAAAGAGACCATGAAAATTGCAGAAAAGCTCTATACCCAGGGGTGAGTGTGAATTTTTTGTCTGAAAACATTTTAGGTGATGTAAATATCACTTTCCAGAGGATCAAATATCATCTTAATTCAGCCATTTGAACTTATTTCAATCAGTCTGCTATCTTGAAGCCACCGTTTGAGAGTTTGTTCAGTGGAACAGACAAATGTGTTTATATTTATATTTATTCTTATTTTTATGCATGAAAAGACCCAATCTGGCAGTTCAGTCATAAAAATGATTGGCTAATCAGTAATGTTGTAGTTCCAGAGGGTTCCTTCATTGTTTGCTTGAGAATGACCTGTAACCGTTTTGTGTTTTTCTTTTGTTCAGGTTCATCAGCTATCCCCGCACAGAGACGAACATTTTTCCACCAAACTTGGCTCTCGCCCCACTGGTAGAGCAGCAGACGCAGAGCCCAGTCTGGGGGACGTTTGCTCAGCGGGTGCTTGACCAGCCGGGTGGGCCCAACCCACGACAGGGCAAGAACACTGACCAAGCCCACCCTCCCATACACCCCACCAAGTTCACTAACACACTGCAGGTAGCTTTCTGTGATCACTGGGAGTTTTTTTTTTATTTTTTAATTTTGATTGTTTCAATTTTCTGAACAGAAAATGGCCGCAGAATTTAAGAAGACAATTAGAATAAATAATATTGTTGTCTTTCTATTCTTCTCAGGGCAATGAAGGACGTCTGTATGAGTTCATTGTCCGCCATTTCCTGGCTTGTGTATCCCAGGATGCTCTGGGGCAAGAAACTGTTGTGGACATAGACATTGCTCAGGAGAAGTTCTCCACCTCAGGACTCATGATCATTGCAAGGAACTACCTGGATGTTTACCCTTATGACAGGTGGAGCACAAAGGTACAGTGTGGGTGTAGAGACTGACCTAATTCCATCCATCATTTTATTCTAAGCCATTTAAAATAGTTTATTCAGCCCCAGAAAAGCTCAAATGCTGACTCTGAGCTAAAACCTTCTTATCTTCAATGGCATTCATTACATATCTCCTGGTTTTTGCTTCTTGTGAATAATATATTCCACTAAATGTGTTGTGCAGGTGATTCCAGTGTATGAACAAGGCTCTCAGTTCCAGCCCTCTGCTATTGAGATGGTGGATGGACAGACGAGTCCTCCGCAGCTGCTCACTGAAGCCGACCTCATATCACTGATGGAGAAGCACGGCATTGGTAAATCATTGACACACAGTCAGAAACCTTTGTTTTGTTTATTTGGTAGTCGCTATTAGCCATTAAATAATTACCTGTGAAAGTTAAAAATAAGAAAATGTTGATGACACTATGACATTATATACAAATATATATAATGTCACTGGCCTCTTGGGTAGGTGCTGCTTGTTAACACAAATGTCAAATCAGACAGTCTCATGGCAGTGGTTCAGTATATTTAGCCGTGCAGACATGTTCATGGGGACCTGCTGAAGTTTCTCTGGGAGAAAACAGAAAGTCCAGACTGCTCTGAGCTGATAGAAAGGCAACTGTAACTTAAATAACCACTTATTACAACCAAGTAACAGAAGAGCATCTCTGAGCACACAACACTTTGAATCTTGAAGCAGTTGGGCTACAGCAGCAGAAGACCACATCAGGTGTCACTCCTGTGACTGAGGTTAGAAGTCACACAGGCTCACCAAAATTGAACAGAACTTTGGAAAAACGTTGCCTGGTCTCATGAGTCTTAATTTCTGCTGCAACATTTGCATATAGGGTCAGAATTTGGAGTAAATAACATAAAAGCATGCATTCATCCTGCCTTATATCAACAGTTCAAGCTGGTGATGGGGTAATGGTGCAGGGATTGTCTTGGCACATTTTGGGCCCATTGGCACCAACTGAGTATTGTTTAAATACCACAGCCTACCTAAGTCTTGTATGTCCATCCCTTTATGACCGCAGTGTACCCATCTTCTAATGGTTGCTTCTAGCAGGAAAACACACCATGTCTCAAAGCTCAAATCATCTCAAACTGATTTCTTGAACATGATAGTGAATTCACTGCACTCAGATGGCCTCCACAGTCACCATATCTCATTCCAATAGAGCACCTTTGGGATGTGGTGCAACTGTGTGTTGCTATCATGTAAATATGCACCAAAGTCTCTGAGGAATGTTTCCAGCGCCTTGTTGAATCTGTGCCATGAAGAATTAAGACAGCTCTGAAGGCTCAACGGGGTCCAACCCAGTACTAACAAGGTGTACTTAATAAAGTATCCAGTGACTGTATGTGCAGCTGGCTTTGTGGCCACTAAAAAAAAGTGTTTTCCCAAAGAGATTTTTGTGTGTGGGTCTGACATTGCAGTAGTGTCTTTAATAAAAGCAGCTACACTTACTAACAGTTACTTGAGTCAGTATAGACCTTCTTTGTTCTGTATTCACTGTTGGGTCTCTAATGTAAATTTTACTATGCTAACTGTTCATATAACAGGCACAGATGCAACGCATGCTGAGCACATTGAGACCATAAAGAGTCGCATGTATGTGGGCTTGACGGCTGATCAGAGGTTCACTCCTGGAGAGCTTGGCATGGGACTGGTGGAGGGTATGCGCACCACACACACACAATGTAGAGCTCAGTCACTCAGTTATACTGGGTACTTATTGAGAGTGTGTACGCGTTTGTGAGTGTTTAGGTTATAACTCCATGGGCTATGAGATGTCAAAACCAAATCTGCGTGCCGAATTGGAGGCGGACCTCAAACTGGTATCAGAAGGTCGAAAGGACAAACGGAGCGTACTGCAGCATCACATCCAGAAATACAAGACCGTCTTCATTGAGTCTGTCAGGAAAGCAAAGAAGTTAGTTGCATTTGCCATGTTGCCTAGTTTATACATGTATATGTCTGATGCATCGTCCATATTTAAAAACAAGAATTATTTCACACAGCAGTTAAATGGTTCCTGCTGTATCCTGCTGTTCCCTCAGGTTAGATGAAGCCCTGTCTCCTTATCTTGGTGCGGCTCACGAGATCACTGAAGCAGAGCAGCAGGACATGGAGATCCCACTGCCAGTGAGGAAGTGTCCTAACTGTGGTCGGGATATGGTGCTGAAGAAGAAGAGGGAGGGAAACAGGTGAGAAGATGCAAGGAATGGAATCTTAAAACTGCTCTTTCGAGAAGAAAGACGCATTCTTTAAGGTGTGTTTGAGCTGCCATCATCTTCTAATCTCCCTCAGAAGGCAGCACAGATGTGTTCATGAGAAATATGAAAGGCTTCATTTATACCAAAAGCTGGGAAAACATGAAAACTAATTTATAATAATAGGATATAAAAATTAAACATATACTACCAAAAAAAAATTCACACACACTAAAATTTTGTTGGGCTGTGTTTAGCTTTGATGATGGCACACATTAGCTGGCATTGTTTCAGTAAGCTTATGCAGTGTCACATCATTTATTTATGTCCAGGGTTATATTAATTTTTCATCAAGATCTCCCAGTGTTGGTGGTGGGAGAGTTGCATCAAGTGTTTTCCAGCACATCCCAAAGATTCTCAATAGGGTTGAGGTCTGCGGTGGCCAATCCATATGTGAAAATGTCTCATGCTGTCTGAACCACTCTATCGCCTAATAAATCCCGGCATTGTCGTCTGAGACAGGGTTCGTACAGGTGCTGGAAATCCTTGACAGTGCTTGGATTTTAATAATGTCCCTTCAAGGTCTGAAAAGTGCTTGAATTTTTGGATAAAGTGAAAAGGTGTAGTGACAAAGTCACTAATTTTGCAACACTGGCTGCAAGTGTTCTACCACGTGACAGGAATGTTCTTTATGACTCAAACTGAGTTGATATTATTCATAATGTTTGAGATATGCTTGAAAGATTATAGTTCAACAAGTCATTTACAACAATATAAATACCAGCAATAATTTTTTGGCAAATACAGGAAATCACTTTTTAGCACAAGAACGTCTATTCAGATGACAAATTGCTCCACTGCCACTGTGTACAGTGTGGTGGCATGTACAGGAAAGAGTATGTTTGATACCAAGATTTCCAGAATTTTTAACACTAGGATGTGTTTTTAATACTTTCTATTACATTAAAATACCAAAGAATCAGGAGAAATTAAATGTCATGAAAAATTATCAATATTTTCTTTGGACACTTTTGGGCGGGGGGAGGGGGTCTGAAAAGGAGTACTTTTTGTACACTATGGAAAAGTGAATAACCCCTTGATATGCTGGAAAATCTTGAAAATGGACCTTGAACGTGTATAAAAAGTGCTTGAATTTGAACCTGGAAAAGGTGTACAAACCCTGCTTAGAGTATGTGCTTACCATCAGGGAAGGGGAAAGATCCCTTGATGGAAAAACCTGGTAATTCAGTGTATTCAGGCAGGCAGCTGACATGCATTTGGCATGATGGATGCATTACTTCACCTGCTTCTTGTTTTACCTGATGCACCCATTACTCTGGAACAGGGTAAATCTGAACACTCTTTTTCAGATTAGCCTCATTGATAATTGGTTTTCCTAAAGCTGCACAACTGTTCAGTCCCAAACCCTTGAGTTGTCTTTGCATTGTGCATTTTGAAATGTTCTTACTTTGACCAATTAAACCATGAAATCTAGATTTCGAAATGCAGATTTTTTTTTTAACAATTTGTTTTCATCAGATGTTTAAGTGATTTTCAGTCAAGATAATTTGAAATTATATTTTTTTTTTCAGGCCACATTTCTCCCTCAGAGATGGCGGTTCACCATTATCCTTCCAGGTTTTAATAATGCGTTGGACAGTTCTTAACCCAGTTTTTGTACTTTTCGTACTCTTTTGGACAGTCAGCATTTAAAATCCATCCATCTGTTAATCTTTTTCAGGGTCGTGGGGGGCTGGAGCCTATCCCAGCTGCTATGGGGAAAGAGGCAGGGTAGAATTTAAAATGTAAACATAAAATCTAATATGATACAATAAGGGACCATACATTGCATTTTTCCATTTTTTCCCCAATTATCTGCAAGTCACATCCTCCACCATGGTGAACATTAAATAACTTGTTTTGTAAAGTGAATGTATTTTGTTTATTGCATAGTAATGTAGTGGGTACTGCTTAATGATTTTTTTTTAAAATTAATTCAGTGAATCTTTAAATTCATTTTCACTGGGGATTGAGTTTCTGTCATCGTAGACCTCTCTCACCTGCTCCCTGTCTCCTCCTGCAGTAAGTACCTGTCATGTGTGGGTTTCCCAGCCTGTAAGACAGCCGTGTGGTTCCCCGACATGGTGCTCGAGGTCAACAGAGATGAAAGCATTTGTCCCACCTGTCAGCCACATCCCATTCATATGTGAGTATTGATTTTACACCAGACAGTATTATGTTAACGATTCCACAGAGAGGGGCTTGTTATAGTCTAAAACTGAAAAGCTGTGAAATGTCTGAAATGAACCAATTTTAGGCCTAAAATTAGTTTACTGGGATTAACGGTTGAGATTATACTTCAGTCTCTTCCACAAAGCCTCAAGTTTGTAATTTGCTTTGTGGTTCAAAAATATAATTTTATATAAAAGTTGCTTAAAATACCTTTACTGGAAGGTGGAATGGAAACGATACCATCAAAGAGAAACAAAACACAACAGTCTGTGCAAACGGGATCACGATCCACGCATTCAAAGTCTTTTCTCAAACATGTCACAGATCGATAAATGACTCCATAAATAAATTATTAGACCTTTTACATTCACAAAAATAATAATCAAATAAATGTAAGCATTAATACATTTATAAACTGTGACATACATTTGTATTTTTTTTTATTTGTTAATGTATTTACTTTGTATAAATATATTTCCCCATATTTTTTTATTTCAGTTTTTAAAAAAATGGATTGGACATTTAAAATAAATGAATACATTGTTAAATATAGTCAATTTTTCTGCATTATTTTTCCTTTGTGTTTTCCCTTATTTATTTTGTTATTTTTATTATGTTATTGACTCATTTTATTTGACTTTTAAATACCAATCTCACTAACACTTCAGCTGGAGAATAATTACATCTTAAATACAGACTCACAGAGCTGTTAGCATGGCTGAAGAGTCTTCACACACATGTGGCCCTCATTGTTTATTGTGTCCCTCTGACTCTGGCTGTGGCATCAGAGCATGTGGTGGACTTGAAGTGCTACTCAGTTTAATGCAAATGTCCTCTGATGCAATGTGAGCGACCACCGGTTTGTTAACATGTATTACTATCCTCCACCAAAGTAGTGGGGATTGTTTTTGGTGCAATGCACTACTGTCCAGTCATGACAGTGATTGTACTTTATGTGGTCAGTGCTGTAGACACAGCACAGTCTTCATGAGAGGCCGAAGACCGCCTCCTACTTGATATCTGTATGTCTGAACAGAGTTAGTCTTCTTTTTTTAATCTCACTCTTGTAGTCCAAGTCTTTAAGTAAGTGTAACAGTACGTATGCCAATTTTGATCGAGCAGTGAAAAGCAGCTGTAGACAATATAAGAAAGTTTAACTCGAGCAGAAGTGCATGGAAGCCAAAAAAGCAGCTGATCAAAACAATACTTGCATGCTTTATCGCATCGCCAAAGACCTTTTGAGTATCTGGAAGACATCATCTGCCCCGATCAAAGAAGAGCAAGACGCACACTGAGTCGAACATTTCCAGGAGACGCTGAACCAGCCAAACCCCCTCAGTACGTATGATTTTGACCACAAAGAAGCACAGAACGTGCTACAAGTAGAGGAAGGCGGCATCAAAGAACAAGAAGTCTGCTTGGTGATCAAAACGCAGAAGGCAAACAAGGCGGCCGGTATAGACAAAATTCAGTCCCAGCTATTGAAGCATGGAGGGCTAATTGTTGTAAGCACACTTACAAAGCTGTTCAGCGATTTTTGGCAAATGGAAATCATCCC
The DNA here is from genome assembly GCA_024447675.2 of Pterophyllum scalare. Lineage (NCBI taxonomy): Eukaryota > Metazoa > Chordata > Actinopteri > Cichliformes > Cichlidae > Pterophyllum > Pterophyllum scalare. The sequence goes on from JAMQGT020012007.1 coordinate 83,925, forward strand.
TGAAGACTGGCAGAAACTGTCGTAGTCAAATTGCCAAATAAGGGCAACACCATGGAGTGCACAAACTGGCGAGGCATTGCCCTGCTGTCGGTTCCAGGGAAGGTCTTCTGTATCGTGCTCCTTCGTCAACTTTAAGGCGCGGCCAACAAACACCTCTGCGAAGAACAGGCAGGATTTTGACAAGGACGACTAAATGTTTGTCTTTAGAAACATCACTGAGCAGTGCCTGGAATACAAGCAATCAACTTCATAGGCTTGAAGAAGGCTTTTGACAGCATTTACCTGGAATCGCTTTCATACATTCTCCACCTGTATGGCGTCCTGCGGAAGTTTCTCGGTTTTCAAGTGCCTGTACCGCCATCCCAACCGTTTGTTTCAGAACAAACTTGAGCCACACTAACTTTTTTACCATCAAGACCGGCGTCAGGCAAAGGTGCATCCTCCCGCCCTTCCTATTCCTTGTGGCACTCGACTTCATCATAAAGAAAGCTCTGACCGGGCCAGATGCATGCATCAACTTGGATGGACACAATCAATTCACTGACCTTGACTTCGCAGACAACATTGCCCTTATATCAGAAGGTGGGCACCATCTCCAGGACCTAATATCTAACATGGACCGGGAGTCGAGGAAAGTCAAACTCTGAATAAGCACAGAGAAATTAAAAGTCGTGCATGGCGGTGAGCAGACCAGCATTCCTAAAATCAGAATTTATGGATATGAATTTGAGGAGGTGGAGAGGTTTACGTACTTTGGTAGCATCATCGGATGGAATTGAGATGCAGAGAAAAAACATCAAAAGCTGCATTGGCAAAGCCTCGGCAATCATCATCCTGATGGCAATTTACACCTCCAAAACGTGGAAAGCATCGGCAAGTATTACCCGAAAGGTAGACATCTTTCATCAATGCTGCCTCAGACGAAAACTGAAGGTCCAATACTTCGATCACATCACCAACGAATAGGTGCTGCGACAAAGCAAGCTGCCCAGCCTCAGCATCATCACTGCAAGCCGCCACCGGAAACTTGCTGGACACATCATCCACATGGACAACAGCCAAATACCGAAGAAGATATTCTGATGGGTTCCACCTGGAGACAGACAAGGCAGAGGCCGGTCTGACTTTTATCAATGACTTCAAAGCACTCAACATCTCTTGGGATGAAGCTGAAGACCTTGCTGCTGACCGTGACCAATTGAGAGCCCTGGTCACCCAATGCACGCAGATCACGAACTCTCTGCTGTAACCAGCGAGCAGAGGAGCGGAAGATAATACCATAAGCAGTAATAAGTAACTTAGAAAAACAGCTGACAGTCTGGGTTTTTGTTTTTGTTTTTGTTTTTTAACACAGGCTCTTCAGAAAGTACAGGAAGTACTAATGTTGTGGTTGAAAACAGTTGACTGTCACAGCTTTAAAATGAAATGTTTCTTCCGGTTCAGTTCCTGCTTCTCATTTGAACCCAGGAGAAAACACTGAAGACACGTCTCCCAAAACAGAGCACCCGCAGACCGCTGCTGTCTTTTTAGCATCAATAAATTATTAAAGTCACTGCCACTGAAACAGAAAGTTAATTTGACATTGTGAAAAACTAAGGTGACCAAAATCTTTGCATATTTTGTTAGAATTTCCCCACAGTTTTGTCGTACATGCTTTCACTGACACTGATTACTTATATACAGCACTGTTATTTGTCTCAGGATAACTGACTGCTGTTATGTATCAAAGTTCCTTCACATGCTGATATCAAGAGCAGTTGCTCCTCTGTGCAATGGTCACACAATACAGTACAGCACAACAACTCAATATGTGCATAGCACTGCACAGAACTAAAACATGTAGACTATCAATTAGGCATGTATTGCAGAAACCAAACATGGGCCTCATGTTTCCAGTAGTGTATTACAGTTAAAAAAAAACAAAAACTTTTTTTATTCAGTAAACTTCCTGTTCTTTCATGCAGCAAAACAGTGGAAGAACCAGCCTGTATGCTGCAACATGTTTGCACTATTTTGTATCTATGTTGTTGTTTTCTCTTTGCTACACTACCATACATCCTTACTGTCCTCCCAACCCACTCTAAAATGTTGATTTGAGCAGCTACTCCATGTTCGCAAATTGTACTGTGCCACTCTCAAGCGATATAAAGATGTGACTTACACTTAGAAACTAATGGGACACCAGAGGCCAGATGTGAGAAACTCTCCACTCCTTAATGAAGTTGGAGTTTGAAGAGACAACAAATCAGTTAAGCAGACGCTAAGCAGGCTGTGGCTCAGGAGGTACTGTAGAGCAGGTACTCTGATAATCGAAAGGTCGGTGGTTCAGTCCCTGACTTCGACAAGATAATGAACTCCAGAGTGTTTAAGTGCACAGAATAAATGCTGTGTGAATAGGTGAATGAGGCTTCTAGTAAAAAGTGTTTTGAGTGCTCAGTTTGTATAGAAAAGCACTATATAAGTACCAGTCTATAAGCAGACTCTACTACAGATGTATCTGAGCTCAGTTTGTGACTTTGTGAATTGCTCGGCATGTGTTGACTTAATTTTAATTTTAACATATATTAGGGAGTAAAAACTACTCAGCTGATAGAGACATGATCTATTTTAATCACAAAGACATAGAACCAGTAATTGTAGACGCTTGTATTTACTCGTTTGCATAAATGTGCAGAAACATTTGTGTCTCTATTAGAGTGCTCACACTGTGCTCAATTTACAGTGATGTACTTGCTTATTAATCAGCTGACTGCTTCATGGCTTTCCCTTTCTTGTTAATTCATTTAAATTGCTCCATATAATCTAGCTTTGAGGTCTCCATCAGACCTGGATGATAATTCAGTGTTATGCTGTATTTTCAATGTCAAGAGATCTTACTGAAATTAAACTTCTCTCTAATCATAGTTTTCTGCACTGGTTTAAGTGTTGTGTTTTCTGTACTTGGCACCAGTATTAGGTGTTTTCAGCACAGTAACGGGTAGAGGTAACTAGGAGGATTTCACTTATTGTTTTGCTCATGTTTCTCTAAAGCGACTGAGGAAAAACTGCAGTAGTTTGAACTTAGTGGTGTCTAAGTTAGGAATGCTTCTGTAAAAGATTCATTTGTCCACATTCTCTTCGTCTCAGCACAACAGAGTTTTAATTGCTCACATTAACTGTGAAAAATAATCCCCCCCCCCAGTTGTCACTTCAGTGCTAAGTACCCTCAGTGCTTTATTTTACCCTCTCAGCCATGTAAACACCAACAAACAGTGACAGCCCTGAAGCTCTCAGTGATTACATCAGTGCAAGAAATTTGTCCAAATTCTTGTTTACACAAGTGGGCGTTAACCCCTTGAGCACGTGCCTCAGTTCAGTCCAAATATAGGGCATGCTCGCTCGCAGTGAGCCAAAGTGCTCCACACCAGCATCTGTTACCATGGCAACCAATCTGGTGGAGAGCTCAAAGTTGAGCTCCAGCACTCTCTCCAGAACAATGTCAGTGCTTTTTTTTTTCCTTTTTCTTTTTTCAAATCAGATTTCACCCAGCACTGTGCAGCTTGTTGGATAACTTCAGATACTAACAACTACAGATGTGTGCAGGAATAAACTGTTGCTTGCTGCTGCCGCCTCACCGGTTGCCATGGCGACTTCCTGTGTTATACCAACTTTTGTAATGCATGCGTTTTGAAACTGCTACTTTATGATGGACTGTTTCTCCTCAGTCCTTCACACAGGCCTGTGTTCTATGAGAATATAGCCTTTATAGTTCAGTCATAAGTCATGACATGTATTCCTGTGTTACTGATAGTTTAATTTACCCTTTGCACACCAGGCTGAAGGACATAACAGCCCCCCAAAGTCGACAGAGGGTGGCAGGAAATATGGGGGTGCAGCACAATAGGATAATTATAGGATAATAGTTGAAATTGCCTCAGGTGTTTGATTCTGATTGTGTTGTACTGAAATGTCCCACTCTAAACAATTGAAGGAAACTATGAGGACTGAGCATACTCCTAGCTTACTTGACTCATTTAGAGTGGCTTACTTTGTTAGGGTGTGAAATAACTGATGTATTGCATCGCAGCACAGTTCATTTGTCTGAGGTTGCCTCCTGTGTGTCCTGCCTTCTTCAGGTTGAAATTCAAGTTTCGCAGGGGTAGCCTTCCTCCCATGATGCCCCTGGAATTTGTTGGCTGCATCGGTGGCTGTGATGAGACCCTCCGAGAAGTACTAGACCTGAAATACCTCAGACCAGGGGGAGGAGGTGGTGGTGGCACAGGAACTGGAGGAGGAGGAGGAGGTGGAAGAGGAGATGATCCTCATCCACCACCTCCAAGGCCACCCAGACCAGATCCATCCAGAAGCCGAATCTCCAATCCTCGCCCTCCTCTCCCACCTGTCCCCTCCTGGACCCCACAGCCAATACCTCCACCAGGTGGCAGTGGTATGAATGTAGACACCAACAATGATGCTGTTGTGTGCAACTGTGGTCAGGATGCGCTCCTCCTGACTGTGCGCAAAGAGGGCCCCAATCAAGGCCGTCAGTTCTACAAGTGCAACGCCGGGAGCTGCAACTTCTTTCTATGGGCAGATCAGCCGAGTCAGCAGGGGGCACCACAGAATCGAGGGCCACCGCTGTCAGCACCAACGACATCCCAGCCTCCGAGGCCATCTCTGGGATTCAGAAACACATCTGTGGGAGGCAGAGGGCAGGAATTGAGTGCAGTAGGAAATGTGGGACAGGTGATGTGCAACTGTAACGAGGCGGCTGTGACACGCACGGTGCAGAAGGACGGTCCAAACAAGGGTCGCATGTTCCACACCTGTGGGAAACCAAGAGAGCAGCAGTGCGGCTTCTTCCATTGGGCTGATGAGAATGTCCCTCCACCAGGTAAGGCTTTCGCACACAAACCCTTTGCTAAGTTTCTAATCCTAACCTTTCCCCTCACGACTACAACAAAAAAATAATTTGAGACCACATATCTCAGACAGGGCTGAGTCATTGGATCTAGAAGATATCTGGATTAGATTGTGATATTTTTTGACATTGTCTCCTAAGTTTTCATATTTAAATTTAATATGTATTGTGAAGGTATGATGCACATTACACACTCAAAATGGTAAAGAATTCTTAAACTTCCTAGATCAGGATCCAGTGACTCCAAAAGCCATCAGGCAGAGAAAAAAAATAACAATCCAAACCAATCACATAAAAATGTGACTTTTTTGTAATTAGCTGGATTTCTTTATTAATTGGGCATAAAATGTAGTCTGATCTTTACTCCCATTAACAAGTAAAGACAAACACACTGCTGGTAGAAAGAGAAGATGAACCTTTGGAACTAATAACAGCTACCTGCACCAAATTCTGGGAAATTGTGTCGCAAACTTCCTCGTTGAACTTCCTCAGCTTGGTTTTATTGTTACAATGTCTGGAGTCACCAGCTCTATTGAGGTCATTGCTACTGAGCCTGGGCTTTGACATGCATGTGCTGCAGATTGTACCTTTTGTACAAGCTTCACCTGCAGCACACATGATGCGTAGGAATGAGTGAGTCACAGGAAAAACATGACTGGGAGCTCATTTTCAGATTGTGTTCTGCCTTCTCTGTGAACCATTGTCCGCGCATTTGTCTCATGGATAACATCTAAAAACTACATAAGGGAAACAATTGGAAAACTTTAAGGCTGGACTAAAAGATAAACACAACTTAAAAATAGAAAAGTGGTTTGAGTGGTGTTTGGGAAGCAGATCTTTGCAGTACATAAACACCAATTAAGACCTTTAAGTCACATGGTTCATATCAGGATATTTTTGTCAATAGCATATTCAAAATGTCTTTAATATGACCATATTTTGAGACAAATGTATCCATAAATTTCAGAGCCTGACCGATTCATAGCTGATTTTAGCGATTTGCCAGTCTATTGTTCTCAACATTTATAATGGCTGATAAATGAATTTAAAAAGTAAAGAAGAGAGGGGAGAAACACCCTTCGTAAGTGTCTGAGAGTGCCCTCTGGTGGACACTTTGCAGCTTCCCTGTTCTTAAACTGCATTATTATGTCAATGGCTAACACTCTTAGTAAAGAGTCATAAATAACTGTTCATAAAAATCTGTTTCTTGTGTCTTAAAGGGAAAAAAATATTGGCCAGTATATTGAAATATCAAATTTTTAAATAACTGAAATACTAATATCAGTATCGATCTTAAATCCTGTTATTAGTCGGGCTCTGATAATTGTAGATAATTACCAATTTTTTATTTTTTTTATTTATTTTTTTACTGCTACCTCTGTTGATGCCCACCTGAACCTATTAGGCTTTATCTTTAATAACTGAGGCAGTTGGCTTGAATTAGGTATAGTTACCTTTCAAAAAACACTATCAATCTCAGAATAAACAGGATCAAAGTTCTTCATCTATTCTGCAGCAAGAGTTCACATACAGTGAGACAGTGAACACACAAGGAAAACATCGTCAATAATACCTCTTAAAACTGATGCAGGAAGTGATAATGATATCTCCTGATGGATTTATCATACTTATCTAGACTAATCTGCCTTATCTCATTGGTATATTAAGTATGTGTGGAGCTTCAAGGTCTTAGAATTGAAGCCAGTGCCAAAGTGCATTCATTAAACCTGCAGTATTCCTGTTGGCCAGCAGGGGCTGACTCCAGAAGTTTGTGAGTGTACAGAAGTAGATGGAAAAACACAAAACTGCTCACGTGATCCGTGACCTCAATTAACACTTCTCTGATGGCCTGGGTGACGTCCCAGTGACTGCATCCATCTTTTATGTGCAATGGTTGGTTCTAATTTAAGTTTCAAAACAAAGTAATAATACAAGAAGTTCCACCGTATTCTCTGTAAAGATGAGTCATCTCAGTAAAAGCAAGCATGCTTAACCTTATAAATACATTATAGACATGCACCTGCAGTGCATGTTATTGATTTTTTTAGTAGGCTGTGACTGCATTCATTTGGCTGTAAATTCTGGCCTTGACTCAGCTCCATGAAACACACCATGTTTGTTAGAAAAGGAAAAAGAAAGTAAAATCAGGCAGGATGTACACTCAGATCAAACACCAAAGAACGAGAGACATCACTCTCACCTACAGCTTGTTTAATGATAAAAAGGAAAAAGCTGTCACGACTCACAAACACAGGGACCTTGAGGCATCCACATAGGAGGCTGACACAGTACCTGCAGTCCCAGCGTGCAGAAAAAAATTCATTGGTGCTTTTTTTATGCAATACCCTAAAACTTCCTCACGTTACATTTTATCCCTCTGTTTCCCTGTCAGGTGGTTTTGGTGTTGGATTTAGTGGTGGTGGAGACAGAGGGAGGAAGGGAAGGAAGATGATGGGAGATTCGAGTGCTAACAGACCCCCCGCTGCTAAGAAACCTCGTACCTGCAGCATCTGCCACATGCCGGGACACACCCGAATCACCTGTCCTCAGCGATGACCGCTGTCTGCGACTGAAGCCACCCCGTTGCTGGGCAGAGTTAATGAAGTCTGTGACTTCTCTTTTAAATATTCAACAGCTTGGAGCATAAGTGCCTCTTCACAGAGGGTGGGGACCTCTGTGAAGCAACGGGTCCAACAGGATAAGTACAGCTTTGAGTGTAACATCAAAGTCATGTACGGCTCAAAACAAAAAAATTTAATTTTCCACTCGCAGTGTGCCACGTGTTGGCCAAACCAATGCCAAAGTCAGTTTGTGTCCAACGGCTCTTCTTTCAGCACTGAGCCCTTAGCTGTGCTCGGATCTGTTCTAGATGAATGGCTCTTCTCTGGATCTTGGGAGTAAAGATAAGGACTTATTAATACTGAAGTGTAAAAACCAAAATCAAATCAGGATTGTACTCGGACCACTTACACTGGAGCGTAATAATTGCCAGCACACATAAAACAAACTCTCAGAGATGCACACTGAGGTGTTGAAGTAGTTTTATTACTTGCTTTTGTAACCACAGCAACCTGAAAGCGCTCAGCAAGTAATTGAAAATTTGCTCACCCGGCCTTGGATCAACTGATCCTCGACTCTGCTGTTTTTCTCTGTTTTCACAATCCCGACAGCTTGACTGAGATCAGCTGGAGGATTCTGACTCACAAGCAGCGCCGCATTTGACAAATAAATGCCGTTTTAAGACAGCGTATGTGCGCACAGTTCATGGCCAATTCATTGTGATGTATTGATTTCTGTTCCTGATCATTTTCGTGTGTTGATTTATGGAGGTGGAAGAAACAGCACCATGTGCCTTTACACTGCAAACAGAATGAGTGCAGAAAGAAAAGTGGTTGGATTGGTGGCTGATGTTAACGCTGATAAAAGCTAATAAACTCTTTAACTTTTTATGGTTACATCTCTACAATCATGACACGTAACTTTTGGTTTCAGTTGGACTGTTTGGGATTTTCCTTCAGGTTCAGCTTTTGCTTTCATTTTGAGTCTTTTGTGTTTCTCTTTGTTCGTTTGCTTTTGGTTTTGAGCCTTAAACTTTCAGGCAGCTAAGCTCTGAAAATAAAATAAAACTTATGACTAAGTGCAGCCTGAGCAAATGAGAAAAACATCACCCATCCTGAACAGTTGGACACTTAAATAAAAGTAGGAATAGGATTGTTCTAAATAAAGTTAACCAAAAGGAGTTTCCACTTGACCCCCCCACCCCCAAAAAAAAATCTGACTTTCATGTACAATAACTAATGATGTTGTGTAAAATCTTTCTATATTTTGTCCTTAATTGGCTTTTTTCCCCCAGCAGTTTGAGCCTTCATTACTTCATACATACAGGAGATCACCACATGAGATTTTCAGGGGTGAAAAAATGCATCTAAGCTCTGCAAAGAACTGCAGCCAAATCACTTTTACATCCATTCCAAGTGTTGCGATCTTAAACCAAAATCTGGTTTTTGTTCAGCACATTTTAAAAAATTCTTTCAGCATTAATATCATCATAGCTTCAACAGCAACCTGCAACAGTTTAATGTCTGCAATGCAGATTAACACAAACAAGCACTGGTCCTCTGTATGCGTGATCTGTTTTCTGATAATTTACTTCAAAGGTCACCTTCTAAGGGTCCGAATGTGGGAATGTGGGATAGGTGTCTGGTCAAAATTAAAGGTTTTCTTATGTCTTAAAATAATTGTAACAAAAGGAGTGTGTAACTTTATTATAAAAGTAATTTAACAATATAGCCATACATTCAGGCCTGTAGCTCAAAGTATATGGTGTAGTAGTAGTACTAGTTATAGTAGTATAATGTAGTGTAATAGCCTGAAGGTAAAATTTTGCATGAGTTCATTAAAAATCTCAAAGTTACTGTATAAAAATACTCCGCTGATGCTGAGGGAGTCCGGTGTGAGTCACTCACTGATTTTTCATGGGATGAATCAGTGTACCACTGCAAAACTGCGCCTGTCTTTAAGCAGAGGACTTCCTTTCCACCATTAGGCCTGACTGCAGGAGTGCACACCGACAGGCCTAATTGATACCAACTGCTAGATGTGAAGAGGTCTGTTCTCCTTAAGTTGTGCAGTTTTGGGTTCCCCAGAAAAATGTGCATGGTTTTGTATTCCCATCAACGCCGCTCGCCTTTGTTCCCCTTAAATGTCAGCCCCGCGGGTGTAGTACACGGGGAAAATAAACCCGTGGATTCCCGGTATGAGGCTGTAAGTCACACTGATGTTTTTCGCTGTTGATATTCCAGTGAAGTAGCCCTGATTTTACTGGCACGTTTGGTGAGTCATACGTGAGTCATAACATGTGGGTGGGAGTGAGCGCTGTGATCCGTCCTGCCGTGTTGTGTTTGCCGCTCCATCCCGACTCCCAACTATGCTACAGTAGTATCCGGGCAGATAACAAGTCATGTGATCGCCGTATCTCCTCTCTGAATTGCAGGAATAACCTCTTACTTACGGGAAAAGCGGAGAATTTATCCCGTATTTCAGACTGATGGGTGCGCTCTCGCCTATAGGAGGACCATAAATAACATCAGCAGAGCTTTATAGACTTTACTGGAACTAAAACACCACAGCGCACTGTGCAATCTCACCGCTGGACATTTAAATACACACACTGCACAAAACCAGCGTAAAGGAGCATGAGTGAGTTCAAGGAGCACTCGGCCACTTTTACTAATTAAGTTCTTCTTCAGCTCCAAAAAGAACGGTAGAATAATCCTAGTGATGTCATCGTGATGTCACCTAGGTATGGGCTTAAAACTAAATTAAAAATTAAACTTGCGCGTCCATCTAGAAATGGGAAGCTTATGAGACACAGGTGAAAGCTCTAATTAAAACAGTATTTAGGTGCATTATTGGATGTCTGGAACTCAGACTCTGGGAGAGAGAGTAAAGCTCAAAGGCAGGAGCATAATCTGAAGTGTTTTAGTGTTTTAAACAGCTTTCTTTCTCATCTTTACATAAGAGGCTAACATGAAGTGGGAGTGGATCTCTGGTTCTTACGATGCTGCTGCAGTAGTTCCCGAACTGCAGGATGAGGTTTTAAACAAAAGCTGAGATGCAAGCAAATGATCTCTTGTTTTGTTTTTAGGTGACAATGAATTAGAAATTAATTATTAATTAAGTGAAAATGTTATAACAAAACCTTTGTTAATATTTCTGCCTCTTCATATAACCATTTAATCAAATAACCTTTTAGTTCTGAACAAGTTGGTTTTGATTGTGTCTATTTTATTAATGATTTATGAAAACACTGAACATTACAGTAAATTGCTGTATTTCATATTCTGAGTCTTTGGGCTTGCAAACTTCTGTAATTGCATGCCTCCATAGGGTCATTACAATATTTTACAGCTACTTTTATAAAAAAGTTTGTTGATGCACTAAATGAGTAGAACTCGACTGATATAGGATTTTATGACCGATACCCAATAAGACAGATATTTGGTGATTTAAAAATGCGATATGTCAGAATTTTTTTTCTTGCAGACACACGAAACATAACAAATGTTTAGTAAATCTGTTTATGTGTAGTTGTTTATGAGTCTAAAGGTAATATGACTATAATGTTATATTGTGCATTTGTGATGTTCCAAACCAACAGGGAAGTTTCAGATTGCCCTCTGGTGGACAACCTATGCAACATCCACACTCATAACATGGTTGAAGGGTGTTTCTCTCGTCTCTTTATTTTCATTTTTCAGCCATTCTAAATGCCAATACCTATACATCAGCAAATAGGTAATATTTGCCTAAATATAAGCCCTGCCCAAAAGATTTTGGCCCCACCCTAAATGAGCTGCATGCTGCAGCAGCATGATTTCACGTAACTTCAGGGTCAACTCAAGCTTCTGTTCACTGAAACATACACTTGACATTTTTACAGTAGCTGCTGTTAGTATTTTGTGCTTCTGAGGCATCCATATTTACAGCTGAATTTACAAAACCTGTACATTGCTGCACCAGATTTTCTGTATTTTTACAGCAGTTTCTCACTTCATATCTCAGAGTTTACATTTAAATATATATATATGTGTATATACATACAGCCATTGGATTAACATGCACATAGGCTGTTTATATAATCTCAAAACTGGGAGGTCAAAGGTCAACAAGTTCAGCTCATTATTCGTTTGTCAACTCCTCCTGCTGCGTCATCATCATCATCATCATCATCATCACCCAGCTTTTCAGTCGTTGCCGTAGAAACTGTTGCCAGGGCACCCGATGCACGTAAGTGATGCAAGTGATCCAGGTGCAGAGAGAGTGTGGACCACAGGCCGTGTGGACAAACTGCACGTGTGTATGTGAGGAGTTACAAAGAGTTTTTCTGTAAACTGATCCACACCAGCCTCAATGAAAGATAGTAGGAATTTGGCTCTGGGCCCTTTTTCCACAATACTCGCTCCACCTTTATGAGCTGTTCCCACCTGGGGGGCTGGGTGAATAGATGCTCAGGTATAGAGTTAGAAAAGTGCGTGTGATCAGTGCTTGTGATCACACTATTACAGCAGAACTTTTTTTTTTTATTATTGCTTTAATTCTTTTGCTTGAGCATATGAGCAGTTATTATTTATTCACTGAGATCTTCATTTTAGTTAAACTCTGCCTTATTTCCAGCTCTCCTCTCTGCAGAGAGGTTGCTTAGCATTCAGGATGTAAAATTAAGACTTTCTGTCAGTGTTTATCTCTTACGTTCCATATTTGGATCAAACACAGTTGAAGGGGTGGACGTTTCCACCAGAGAGGGAAGGCGAAGCTTTCATTTCCATTGCAGATTCTGATCTTTCCTGAGCTTTACTACAGTTACATAAAAATACATGAGCTCATACTGTTTCATGCTCACGCTGGAGTCCAGTGTTGCAACTAAGGACTTGTGAAAGTGGATAAATAACACATTTAAAGCCCTGAAAGTCATATTATGATGCTACGATATTCGTTGTTTTAAAGGACTAGTTTGGCATTTTGGGAAATAGGGTTAGTAGCTTTTTTGGTGTAGAGCTTGATGAGACAATTGATTGCACTGCAACATCTGCACGCTAAATATGCGTAAAGGTGGTACCAGCAATTTTAAAGATGAAAATAACGCTTTGTTACCTTTGGTCAGAGGACCCCTACCTGACCCAAACCCTAACTGCCAGGCAGAGCTAAGTCATGTTTTCCTGTTTTATCTCAAAATTTCTACCTATTATCATAAATTTTCAATTTGTTTGAGTAAATCAAATTTTCAAGTTATTAAGTTGACATTTTGAGATTCGAACCCAATATTTAGACTTTTTCCTTCAGTGGTGGAAACCAGCTTCCATGGGTTGCAAATCAGTGGATATCCTTAAGTGTTTGTTTATTTCTTCACATAGTAGAAACACATTCAAGTTTTTGTTGTACAATTAATTAATAATTGAAGTAATTTTCTACAAAAACTACACTTTTTAAAGTGTACCCCAAAATTTGAGTCAACTGTGTTAAAAAGTTTTAATGTTTAATAAAAGAAAAATTGCAACTTGAATAAAAAAAATAATACAGAAGTTTGTTTCTGCCACTGACTATTTCTTATTTATGTATTTTGCCACCTAGGGGTATGCCGAAATTTCAAAATATCTTAAAATTTCAAGTCAGGTATCCTAAACCTCTGGGTAAGTCTAATTTTCAAGAAACCAAACTCGAAATTTAGACTCTTATCTCCGTGGTGGAAGCCAACTTCCATAGATCCCAAAAATAATGAATGTCCTCAAGTGTTTGTGTGTTTCTTCTAATAGGAGAAATACATAAAAGATTTAGTTTACAATGAATTCAAGTAATTTTCTACAAAAAAACTACACTTTTAAAAATTTGAGTCTACTATTAAAATGTCTTAATGTTTAATAAAGGAAAAACTGCAACTTAAATATAATAATATAAATATAATATGTACATAATAATATGGAAGCTTCTTTCCACACCGGTTTTTTTCCCCAGAGAGAGGTAAGTCGAAATTGCAAAGTATTAAGTCAAAATTTCAGGTTATTATCTCGAAATTTGGAGTTAAGTATCCTAAACCTCTGAATAAGTCAAAAATTCGAGGAAACAAACTCGAAATTTCGAGTTTTTCAGTCGAAATTTCTAGAAACTAACCCGAAATTTTGACTTACGGACGGCAAAATAAATGAATAAAAATAAAAACATTGAGTGGCGGAAGCACGCTTCCACACAAAGCAGGAGGCTTACTCCCCTAACTTTAATTCTTAATACCCTTGTCCTCCTGACCCCCGCGCCTCTGCCTCTGCCCCTATTTTGCACTCTACTCTAATTTGCGTGCGCGGCCTCGCGGGTGCGGGCACGCACATTGGGGGCTCGGCCCTACGCAACAGAATGGGAGCGCGCATGACTTAAAGCCTGCTGTTGATGTGTCGCAGATTTTAAAAAGTGAGAGAGGCAGGCGGCAGGAGTTTGGTGTGAGGGGAAGCAGCAGAAGCAGAAAAACAAGCGCTGACGCGGTGAGCGAGTGGCCGCAGTGACTCTCCGAGGGTTTTTCCCCACACAGAGACGCGCACACTCGTCTTTAACTATTTTCTTTATTTTTGCACTTAGACAAAAGAAAAAATAATAATAATTTTAAAAAAAAAACAGAGATTCAGTTCCCGTCCTGTTCAGGAGGTGCGACCCAGCGCTCAGCGATGGAGCTGTCATCCATTGGAGATCAAGTGTTTGCAGTCGAGTCGATAACAAATAAGAGGGTGCGAAAGGTAAGAAGCGGCGCTGGTGACATACACACTTCATATAACTCAGAACAACTTATTCTCCTGTGTTGTTTGCTCTCGTAAAGGAGCCTCCTGTCTTCATGCAAAAAACAAAACTAGGCTACGCACTTTCCCTCCAGTTTACGCTAAAAGATAAGACTAATCTGTTTTCATGCAACTGCGCCAAAGTTTAACATTGTTTCACTGCGTGAGTCGCATCCTGTAACCTTCCTGTGCAGCGGCTCGGCTGCTGCAGCATGTTCATGTTTTGAAGGAGCCTACGCAGTTGTAGTGAAATGTGGAGAAAAAGAAGATGGGGGTGTGTGACCTGAAAACCGGTCTAACGGCCAGTATGCGGGGAGCTGCGCAGTTTATTTTCGGTTAGCTGGTGAGCGGCGCAGCGGCCGTAAGCGCTGCGTAATGTCGCTGATTGCTGCTTGATGGTGACCCATTGATTTTTACAGTGGAGGCAAGAGCGGCAGGGAGAAGAGGACCTCCCGGGGTCGATGTTTGGGCAGCATGTGCGCACAGTAACGTAGGATCAGTTCTTGCATGAGTTTAACACAGACCGAACACTCAAGCGCCCCTATAAACAAACAGTTTTCCTCCTCGTGCGCGCCCCGTCCGTCGGGGCTGTTATTTATAGCCGCGCTATGACTGCGATAATTGTTTCTAGCTGAGAATTAAATGTTGCGCAACTCCACGTTGTTTACATGTTCCCGTGGCCCCACCTATACGAGAGCTACGTTCTAGAATGTGCCCCGGGAATCGTGGAAACCGGCTCGTGTAGCCATGTGCGGTCACGTCATCGCCGAGCGAGCGAGGAGCTGCAGCCACGCAGCCCCGCTGTCATTGACGTCACCCCCTCACAAAAACACCCTATTTAAAAAAAAAAGGAGAGGGGGGGAGGCACACACACACACACACACAAAAATCCCCGTGACCATCCCTCCCTTATTCCTTCCATCACTCCACACTTTAAAGCGACAGCAGCTTGTTTCTGTATAGCCTGGAGCAGATTTTGTGTGTGTGTGTGTCTCTGCTGCATCTTCTTTAAGTGTGCCCCCACCCCCTTCCTCCTCTGTCTCTCCTCAGGGTACTGTGGAGTATCTACTGAAATGGCAGGGATGGCCCCCGAAGTGAGTAAGCCTTGAGTCATCATCTGGTGACTTCAGCCCCCTTCAGTGTATATTAATGAGTGTTTATAGAATATGCTTCTTCACACCAGAGCGCCATCTCTAGATAGACAGTTTGACTGTGTGTGTGTGTGTTGGCAGGTACAGTACCTGGGAACCAGAGGACAATATTTTGGACCCTCTTCTGGTCCTGGCCTACGAAGAGAAGTGAGTAGTAACAGGAACTCTTTCATTGCCCGCAAAGCAATTTTGGTTTTCCTTTCATTCTCTTGGTCGCAGTTTGTTTGTGTTGCCTTGTTTCTGACCTCTCCCTCTGTGTCTGCTTCTCTCCCAGTCAGGAGAAGATAAGAGCTCTGGCCTATCGCAGGAAAGGTCTCAGACCGAGGAGGCCCGTCCTGCGGGTAGCGACACTTACCTTTCCTCTTGTCTCACAAACCTTTGTTGTATCTTCCTTCATTAATCCTGACTGCTGGCCAGGCTTGTTTGTTTAAGGGCAGTTGCACATTTGTCCAGGTGATGACTTTTGGTATTTGCGCACACACACACACACAAAAAAAAGAACCTGTAATTAGTGCAGTATTCACAAGTTTTGTGAGAGATATTAAAGGGGCATTCCATCAATTTAACATTAAACTTAAAAATATTTATGGGACTTAAGAATCCTCAGAACACTTTTCTGCCCCGGGAGAAGGGGGGGTACCTCAGGGTTCAGTATCTTGCCCAAGGATACTTCGACACGCAGACTAGAGGAGCCAGGGATTGAACCACCACCCTGTGGACAACCTCCTGCTGCCAGAGCTGCCTGACCTGTAATCCTGCTGTCTTTTAACACCGAATGCAACTTGATCTCAAGCTTGAGCCCGATAACCCCAGTGACATCACCGTGACATCAGTAGGATTATTTTTCAAGCTGTTTTCACAGGCTGAGTAGTACTCAAGTTTCATGTATAAAATTGCCAGAGTGCCCCTTTAATTGAGAAACAGAATTCCCATAAACAGTCGGGAATATGAGGGGGAAAAAGGCATCATTGTAAGATTTTTGTTGTTGTTGTTTTGTCTTTATGGTGTGTAATCATCCAGACGTTTTAACAGTTTAAAACATCAGCGGTGTCGGCCAAACACTTTCTTTACAGAGTGACCCGTTAGCGCTAATCAGTAAGAGACAAAAGGTGTAACAGCCTCGATGGTCTTAAAAAAAAAAGATTGTGTTTGGGTTGTGGCCCTGAATGGTGGCTGCTCGGCTACAGCCGTTAAAGGTGCGGTTTGTAAAAAGGCTCCCAAAACAATACGAACGAGTAAAGGAGCAGTACCTTTTCTAGAGATGGGGTCGCTGCTGTCGCTGTCCACTTCCTGTCCTCATTTAGTTTAATTTGTGCCGCTCATGGACATCAGCGCGTCACCAGGCGCCGCTTTGGCGTAGAAATCATCCACCAGTCCAGTTCTTGCTATCGTCATGACAATGAGCACTGGAGAAGGTCCTTATATCAAACTCCCACCAAGAGCCTCAGCCATCATTGGATTTGTTTTGCTGCCTGTCCTTCAGCATGATTAACACGAGGACAGAATCACAGCCTGTGCACTGCTGTTCCTGCTCCAGAGTGAGCGCAGGCTAGACACCACACTGAGTCACTGCTGCCTCTTGTGGTAAATAATTGTATTACAAGACCAGCTGGGGTTTAAACAAAAAAAGCAAAACTTACGTGTTGCACCTTTAACCTCCATTTACACCTTCTTGAAGGAAGTTCAGAGAACAGCTCTGCTGTGTCATGAGAGGATTATTGTCAGTGGGGCACTTTTATTTGTGGCAGATTATGACAGATTTTCTGTGTTAATGAGCATTCGCAGCAGCAGGATTGTGTGGTTTTTTTTTTTTTTAATGGTAATTGTAGTAAAGAAGGTGTCACACAAGAAGATCATGGCTCATTGATTAGTGTTCCACCATCCTAGCTGTGTAGTTAATCAACCAGTTCCTGCAGAACTAATAATTTTCCCAGCAGCCCTGTGCTCTCTTTGTTTTGAGTATTAAAACAAAGGTGGCAAATATAGTGAGCAGTTAAAAGTTTTTAGCTTGAAAGGCTGCACAAGTAAACACTCTTTGCCACAGAGGGAGAGCGTTGGTTTGGTGTTCTCAAACAGAATAATGCAGGACTACATTTCCCATAAATCTGTTGTCTGTCTAAAAGTGAATGCATCCTGTGTTTCACTGTAAGTAATTCAAATGACAGAATTGTAGTTGCTGTCTCAAAATGAATCCAGCAGTCATGCAGCTGCTTACCTGTCACCATCTCTGCTCTGTCCCAGAACGTTTTTGCCATGGACCTCCGTCAGTGCCCACAAGATGGTGGAGAAGCCCCCGCCTCGCATTCGCCTCTCCCTCACCAGGTCCATGAGCACGGACGTGGACCAGGTTGAGCGTGGCGGCATGTACCGGCGCCAGGCTAGGAGGAACGGCAGGCAGAGGCTGCCCAAAGGAAACAAACGCATGTGTCTGCAGAAGAAGAAGGCGGAGCCCATGGAGGAGGATTGGGGTGGCACCAGTGAAGAAGACAAGTCTGAGAGTACCATTGAGGAGAGATGTGAAGGCAGTTTATATGGTTGGTTGGTCAAGCTCATAACAAAATGAAGTAGCCCTGGCATGATCTTTGACCCTCAAAAATTCTCAAAATGTGCCTTCTCTCTTTTCAGGTCTGTCAGAGTGCAGCTCCCCTGCCCTGCTCGAGCGACAGGACCTGGAGTTGGAGGTGGAGGAGAAGGTTGATGCTGACCTGACTGTGGTAAGCTCACAAACGTGGATTGGCATATCAAGTGAGGCCAAGTTCAGTTTCACACAGAAACAACCACTTGTGTACGACCAATCAAAGGACAGCGCCTCGGCATCTGAGGCCAGACCGGGCGATGCGGTTTCTGTGGGTGACAGGCCAGATTCGGACAGATTCGAGGAGGGCACAGAGTCAGGCCCAGAGGGAAGCAATTCGACCTCAGTGATAGTGAGCGTCCAGGGGAGCAGGGAGACGGCAGGTGACGCTGCTGCTGTCTGCTCCCCGGCTGAGATGGGGAAGGAGGAAGCAAGAGGTGACAATCAGAGCTTTGCCCCAAAGACTGCCCCCACAGCAGCAGCAGACCACCCGGAGACAGTGATCGTGACAAAAGTGACTTTAAACTCCGTGACGGTGACATTCAAAGAAGCGAAGGTGGCTGAAGGCTTCTTTAAGGGCTACTGAATGAGGATGAAGAGAAGTGGAGAGAGCTCAAAATAACCATAATTAGACTTGCCACTCATTTTGTACATGTAAAATGATTGTGTAAGTAAGATAACGCTACATGTTTACAAAGCTACACTCATTTCCCACTGAGTTCAGTAAAGATTTTATTGCCTTTGCATTAAAAATGAGTGGTAATTTTATCATTGTGGCTCATTTATTAGATGTGAGAGGAAGCCTGAGGCCCCTAAAAGAAAAAATAAAAGTGCTCAAATTGTCCATTGCAATCCAGCAGACTACATGGAAGTCAGCGGCCGGTTTCTTTCCTCGGGGCCGCTGGGTTTACTGAGAGTGAGACACATGGTGAGACAGCAGCCTAAAAGGATGCAGTTCAGATAACTCCTTCGATGCAGTTACTTTTCTCAGTGCTTTCCAGCAAGACATCAGTCTCACACTCAGATCGGTTCTCGGGGCCTGTTTTCAGTCGCTCCTCTTTCTTACAAATCTTTTGTAAAGATGTTGCTGTTTTTTGGGGGTTTTTTTTAGTATTTGCACAGAGCTAACCGCATGCCCTGTCAGTCTGTGCCACACATGCTCAAAGCCCTGTCCTGTGCTTTGTTGAAGAGGGTTATTTCTGTCACAAAAGAAAGGAAAAAGAACAAGAACAAAGAATTAACGCCTGCCGCTTACCAGAAGTTCTGCATTTCAAGGAGGATGGATGCGCAAAAACAAGTACTCAGTCGTGTTTGCTGTCTGTCTGTCTGTCCCTTAACTTTTCAAGTATGAAATGCTACCTGGTTCTATTTTTGTATTACCATTTGATAGTCCACTCTTCACTAGCCTTTGTGCGTATCAAAAGAGGAGGCATCATTTTACACAGCCGCTGTGATGCTATGTAGGTAATGTACAAATGGAAGCACATGTACATTAGGCCTGACTGTAGTGAGCTTTTATTTATTGCATGTCACACGTATACGCTAAACTAACTTATGTCACTCGGTGTGTCCAACAAGTCTCTCTCTGACAAACATGTCTTCTCTCTTAAAGTGCATTTTTACTTTGACTGTATTTCCAATAAATGTGTACTACAGTATATGCCTCCTGGAGTGTGTTGACCTTCAAGGGGGTGGGCACAAAGAAATCAAGGTTTAATTTCACAACAGTCTACGTTCTGCAAAAGAGGCAAAACTCATCAAAAAGCCACTTATGATACACAAATGTATCCAAACATAGACATGCGGTTAGGTTCATAAGTTTTTTGGGCAGTGACACGTTGCAGTTTTGCCTCTGCACACCACCACAGTGGGTTTGACCCTGAACACTAATGTGAAAGTGACAGCGTTACAAAACTTGTGTTGGTGTTCTAAGCGGTCAAGGTGTGACTGAAGTGCAGACTTTCAACTTTAGTTCAAGAGGTTTAACAAAAGCTGCATTAAACAATGAGCAGTGTGATGGTGAGGCCTGTCCCTCGTTATTTCATGATAAATGAAGCAGAGAGAAGATCTGCGAATGTTAAACTTACATTTGGTAGCTGTTCACTGAAACTTGATATGAGGTGCAAAGACATGTAAGTGAAGGAGGACGCCCTTAGGTAAAAAAAAAACAAACAAAATCAACCTGTCACAGCAAACTGTCTGGTACATTCTTTAAAAGAATGAATGCAACTCACAGAAGCTCAAAAGGCCTGAAAGACCAGAAGAGTGCATCTAACCCCGGGGTGGCAGTGGCACAGTGGGTAGGCGCTCACCTCGCAATCGGAGGGTCACGGGCTTGAGTCCCCATCTGAGCTGTCATTGTGTCCCTGGGCAAGACACTTAACCCACATTGATTAAGTGTGAATGTGGTTGTGTTATTATAATTATTATTCACCAAGTCAAGATCACTCTGGTGGAGGTAGGTGTGTCATTGTGAAAGTCTACAATCAAGAGACCTTCATGAATGAAAATACAGAGTTTAGAACAAGATGCAAACCACAGGTCACATTCAAACAGGAAGATCAGATTAGACTTCCCCAGAAAGATCTTAAGGCACCTGCACAGGTCTGACAAACGTTCTTTGGACAGATGAAAATAAGATGAACTTGTACCAGAATGATGGGAATAGAAAAATATGAAGGAGAGGGAAGCATACCTGTCAGACATGGTGGTGGAAATGTTATGGTATGAACATATATACACATAATAGTGGAACTGGCTCACTACTGTTTATTGATGATGTGACTGCTGATAGAAGCAGCAGGCTGGATTGTGAAGTCTGCAGGGCTGTACTCTCTGCTCACATTCAGACAAAACTGATCAGCTCTTCACAGTGTAGATAATAATGACCCAAAACATACTGCAAAAGCAACCCAAGAGTTTCTCAAGGCAAGGAAATGGGAAATTCTTTAATGGCAGAGTCAGTCACCTGATCTCAATCCAATAGAGCAGCTTTTCAGTTATTAAATACAAAAGTGAATGCAGAGGGACCCACAAACAAGCAGAAACTGAGGGAACCAATTTCTATCTGGGCGCATCGTTTAGCACCATAATAAAACCAGCAAGAGCTTCTTTAAAGTCCTGCTTTATTCCACATATTTCAGTTTCTAATGAGCAAAGAGGCGATGGTAACCTATATATGTGCTCCCAGATTACCCTTCACTCACACACATCTGTCAGTGTTATCAGTGTCTCCTTAAAGACAAACAGCAATGGACTGCTTTCCAGCGCAATCCAGTAATGCTGCATTGAAATTTGGCATTAAAAAATATATATATGTATCACCACTAGAGGGCATATTGCTCTCAGGAAAAACATTACTGTAAACGACGCCATCACATTCAAGTGAACGGTGTCAGTATGTCAGAGGTGTGCAGCAGGGGAAGTAGTGGAGCTGCTGAAATATCAATGTTGAGCTGGAAAAGGGAAAATGAACCTGTAAATTCACACAATCATGGAAAAAAAGGCAGCAAGGCTTTGGACACCATGGAGTGGAAATGGTTGTGCACAGGGTGACCAGACATCCCTCTTTTAGTAGGACTGCACAGCATTTTTTCCCCTTGTCCCCCTGCAAAACATGCACTTTCCTAAAGTCTGGCTGTTACCCAGTGTATATGAAGGGAAGGTTTTTGATTACAGCCAGAAGAAGGTTATCCTGTCTGATGCCATACTCAACAGTGTTACAATTCACCAAAAAGTCACAAAGCTTTGCAGAATTTGTTGAGTATGATGGAACCTACAACACAGAAAATGAAGCAGTAGCGTATTCAGAGAAACTGAGTTTTTTTTTTTAAAAAATATATGCACATCTGCGTCATAACTGGATAAAAATAACTGAATTGGTCATGTATGGTTCAAAAAAGTTATGCCAGTCTGTGGATGTATCCAAACTGAAACTCAAAAACTGTTACTAGATAGAAGAGCAGCTGACAGTGAAATAAAAGATACAGGCGTATATATAACGACCACGAGACCATAAGAACAAACTTCCTGTTATCCTTGTCTTTACTTAGTAAGAGACTTGGAAATGTATTTGGTCTGTATATACAGGGGTTGGACAATGAAACTGAAACACCTGTCATTTTAGTGTGGGAGGTTTCATGGTTAAATTGGAGCAGCCTGGTGGCCAATCTTCATTAATTGCACATTGCACCAGTAAGAGCAGAGTGTGAAGGTTCAATTAGCAGGGTAAGAGCACAGTTTTGCTCAAAAATTGCAATGCACACAACATTATGGGTGACATACCAGAGTTCAAAAGAGGACAAATTGTTGGTGCACGTCTTGCTGGCGCAACTGTGACCAAGACAGCAAGTCTTTGTGATGTATCAAGAGCCATGGTATCCAGGGTAATGTCAGCATACCACCAAGAAGGTCCAACCACATCCAACAGGATTAACTGTGGACGCAAGAGGAAGCTGTCTGAAAGGGATGTTCGGGTGCTAACCTGGAGTGTATCCCAAAAACATAAAACCACGGCTGCCCAAATCACAGCAGAATTAAATGTGCACCTCAACTCTCCTGTGTCCACCAAAACTGTCCATCGGGAGCTCCACAGGGTCAATATGCACGGCCGGGCTGCTATAGCCAAACCTTTGGTCACTCGTGCCAATGCCAAACGTCGGTTTCAATGGTGCAAGGAGCGCAAATCTTGGGCTGTGGACAATGTGAAACATGTATTGTTCTCTGATGAGTCCACCTTTACTGTTTTCCCCACATCCGGGAGAGTTACGGTGTGGAGAAGCCCCAAAGAAGCGTACCACCCAGACTGTTGCATGCCCAGAGTGAAGCATGGGGGTGGATCAGTGATGGTTTGGGCTGCCATATCATGGCATTCCCTTGGCCCAATACTTGTGCTAGATGGGCGCGTCGCTGCCAAGGACTACCGAACCATTCTGGAGGACCATGTGCATCCAATGGTTCAAACAATGTATCCTGAAGGCGGTGCCGTGTATCAGGATGACAATGCACCAATACACACAGGAAGACTGGTGAAAGATTGGTTTGATGAACATGAAAGTGAAGTTCAACATCTCCCATGGCCTGCACAGTCACCAGATCTAAATATTATTGAGCCACTTTGGGGTGTTTTGGAGGAGCGAGTCAGGAAACGTTTTCCTCCACCATCCGCTTAAAATCCCTCTGACCACTGTGCAGGACTTGTATATGTCATTCCGAACTGACGCTGTATTGGCCGCAAAAGGAGGCCCTACACCATACTAATAAATTATTGTGGTCTAAAACCAGTTGTTTCATTTTTATTGTCCAACCCCTGTACATGCACAATTTACTTCACACAAAATTTCAGACTACTCAGCATTGTTAGTGTGTCCCACATTATCTCAACACTAACACAGTGTTTGCCCCACATTTAGTTTTGTTGGGATCATTAGGTAATAATAAGCTCGTAATTATCTGTAAATCTTTCTAACTCTCCATGAGATGCTGCAACATTGACGGGCACAATCATGAGGGTTTCATAACTTTCAAAGACTTGGTCCAAATGTGATTAATTTGCTAGTAAAGAATCAGTTTTTACAGCATCAGCCCTTTTTCTTCATAACTTCTGCTGCTGGATATCAGCTTCAGGGCCAAATCCTGATTGATGGCGATCACAGTTTGCAAGCTTCTGCTTGTCCACCTGCTTTTAAAGGATTTACCACTGATCCTCAGTTGGATTAAGATCCGGGGAGTTTCCTGGCCATGGATTCAAATTGTTAATTTGATGATCTCCAGGCCACTCCTGCCCCGTGACATAGAGCTCAACCATCATGCTGGAAAATGCACAGACCAACACTAAAGCAGCTCCCAGATCAGTGGAAGTTGACTTTAAGGACTGAGGTGAGCAGAAGGCCGCAAACTGATCAGCTTTATCATTGATCACATCTTTAATGTCATGAGACTGATTCTTGGGAAGTCTGGGACAGCTAAGTGATTCTTATAAGCTCTGTCCCTGTGAGATCATGTAGGAATGCTTGTTTTGGATGTGAGCATGTCTCACCTGTTATTTCTGACAAACAGCCACACACAGGACACACTGCTACTGGTAATTTTCATTTTATTATAAAAACAGTATTTGAGTCCACAGTTTGTTTCCTTTGTACAGTAAAAAATATTAAATTAAACTCCCAAAGTTCTTAGCAGAAAGATAGAGAATTGAGTTTGTGGGGAGGGAGCTCAACATCTCCCCCAGATGAAGGGGATTTAAAGTCCAAGGGAAGCAGCAAAGGGGACGAGGCAGAAAGAGCTGGAAACCAGCTGCTCACATTGCCTTCTTTCGCCTCAGGTCTGTGCAACACAGTTCATTTGGATCGTTATCCTCTGTTTACGTCAAACAGCAGAATCCTAAAAACACTAAAAGGACCCCAACCCCACCCCATTTTTTTCCCCTCCGCATCCCAGCCCATGTACTCAAAAGGTTACAGGCACACAGGTATGCACCCCCCCTCCCCAAGCCTCCGCTGCTCCATTTTAAGGGTCTTTAAAAAGGAAGGAGTGCACACACATTCGAGGGAGAGGGCTTTGCATGTTCGTGAGGGGGAGAGCGTCTCTTCCAGCATGACTGATGTCCAAAACACAAGAAGCTTGGCTGGGACGTCGAAATATGTCCATTCAACACGTCAAACTCAGAGCAGACCCCTCAACCTCTGCAAGAAAACACTGACATTATTCCCAGCTGGACAGAACCAACTACAGACATCTAAATCTTAACAGTCAATAACAAAAATATATTTCTATACGAATCATAGCAGTCTCAAGGTACATAACCCCACCCCTCCCAAAATAAAACAATAAATAAAGCAAACCCAAACATCTTTAAAAAAAAAGAAAAAAAAAAAAAAAAGGAAGATATGCGTCATGTTTGGATCTACAGCAATAATTATCCACATCACTCTGCGAAACAGAAAGACAGTCCAGAGAATGCGAAACAAAAAAAAAACGATATATATAAAAAAATCAAAAATAAAAATAAAAATCAAAAAAAGTTCTTTGCATTAAATCATCTCCTCTTTAATTCTCAACCACTTTTAAAATCTTAAAAACATTTCTCAAAAAAGGCAAGTACTTGTATTTACCCCCCAAAAATATCACCGTTCGTGTACTCTGCAAGAAGTGGCAGAAACTGTCTCCCTCTTTTCCACAATTGGCAAAAAATATATATATATTAAACAGCAATAACTTACAATTCATTTATTCTAATTCATTTAACAACTGCTTGATTTATTGTTCATCTCCCATAGGAAGTTCAGTTCAATGCATCTTTATTGAAAACATTTTAAATAACATTTAATAATAGTATAAAAAAAGAAAGAAGAAAGGCTAAGTAATAACAGTAATACTGTCCTGGGTGAGTGCAGTTTGTGCGAAAAATCACAGAGCCTTTCAGCTCAGCTTGACACTTTGAAGAGAAGTTCTACATGATGTTTAAAGGGTTGTGATTTATGTTCTGGCCGAGCGGGTCCTGGCTGTTGCCCCCCGGCCCGTGTAGACCAGCCATGCCACTTAGCTGAGACAGCATGGCGCTCTGGTCTGACCCAAACTGCTCCATAGTGTTCTGTTGCTGCTGCTGAGTCGTTGGCTGTTGCTGCTGCTGTTGTTGTTGTTGTTGTGGAGGGACCACCATTCCCGGGTGGTGCTGGTTCAGATGGCTTGAGTGTGGTGAACCCGTCTGCAACTGGGGGGAGATGTGATGTGGGGAGGGCTGAGGCTGCATGCGCGGGGACGGGCTGGAGTGTGGCGGCTGGGACTGGGGTCTTGGAGACGGCTGTGGGGATCGCACCTGGTTAGCCAAGGACGTGGACAGAGCCTGGCCCTGCAGGTGTGGGTGTGGAGACTGGGCCATCTGCTGTGGCTGCTGAGGGCTCATGGGGTTACTGTGCTGGGCTGGTGACCCCCCAGGGCCCAGATGTCGCTGCTGGAGCAACCTCTGGTGGAGAGCTTGTAGGGTCTGAGACTGTGGGGGTCCACTTTGGGCAGGTTGAGGGACTTGTGGTGGCTGTTGAGGGCCTCCTACAGCCTCTCCACCTGGCCCTGCATCACTCCCTGACAGGCCAGCCATGGTATTCTGCTGCTGCATCTGGAGGTGATGCTGTTGCTGAAGCCTCTGCTGGAGTGCAGCTGTGGCCTGCTGCTGGGCAACTGACCCTGGGTAACCTTGCCCCTGCTGGCCTGGTGGGCCACCAGACTGCTGAGGACCAAGAGATGGACCTCCAGGAGGACCCTGACCCACAGTAGGAGGCTGCATCCCCGGCTGTCCCATGAATGCCTGCCCCTGTGGTGGTTGTGGCTGCTGAAACTGACCATGATTTACACCCATTTGCTGCTGCTGCTGCTGCAGATGTCGTCTCATGAACAACTCTCTAAGATGAGGACTGCTGAGATTTCCCATCTGTGGCCCCTGGCCCTGCATTCCTCTCCCCACCCCTTGCTGCTGTTGTTGTTGTTGCTGCTGCTGCTGCTGCTGTTGTAGAGCTGCGACCTGCTGCTGCTGTAAACCACTGAGCATTGGCCTCTGTTGCTGCTGTAGCTGCTGCTGCTGTACTTGTTGCAGCTGAGCCATAGTGGTGATGTTCACATTCGTCCCTCCCTGACCCCCCATGTGCATCCCCGGCTGACCAGCATTCAAGTTCACCTGCGGTCCTCCACCTCCAATGACATTTCCAACAGGACCCCCTGTAGGAACAGGTCCTCCTGGTACACCTCCTGGTCCACCAGGGCCCCCCTGCCCCCCCTTGTACTTTGAGGCCCTCTGTTTAATAAAAGCAGCCATTAGCTGTGGGTTAGACCGCAAAATGTTGAGGACTTGCTGTTGCTGAGGTGGAGAGCTGGGTGATCGGAGTGTCCGTAATAGTTCGTGGAGGGCGGCTTGGGGGAAGTTTCCACCAGCAGCACTAACCCCTGGTACACCAGTGGCTCCAGGTACGGCTCCCCCTGTGACCCCGCCGCCAGGACCTTGCTGCTGTGCCATATTCATCAAGGTAGCATGGCCCTGAGCTTGTTGGTGCTGCTGCTGTTGATGTTGGGCAGCCATCATGCTAGCGTGGCCCATTTGGTTCATCATAGCTTGCCTCTGGTGGGGTGGCATTCCCTGGCCTGTCCACTGCTGTTGCTGCTGTTGCGGGTTCTGAAGTGGAGCTCCCATCCTCTGCTGCTGAAGGTGTACCTGAGGAGGAAGCTGGCCCTGTGGGACGTTACTTTGCTGAGAAGGCTGCTGCATGGGCCCACCAGTGCCAACCATCAACCCTGGAGGTGCACCTTGCTGTTGATCCATGTGGGCCCGAGCAGCTGTCACTGCCACTTGGGTCTGTGGTGGCATGCCCTGTGGTCCTACCATTCCTACAGCCCCTGGGTGTCCCATGCTCATCTGTTGACCTTGACCTTGTTGATGTTGAGCGTGAGGAGGAATCAAGCTGGCAGCTGCCTGGGCTGCTTGTCTCTGTAGTGCCATCTTCCTTTGAGCATCAGCAACCTGTTGAATCTTCATAGCTATTTCTACAGCTGCAGGTGGAGGGCCAGAAGGTTGCTGTTGCTGCTGTGGAAGGGCAGGCTGGCTCTGTGGCTGGCTGGGAGGTTGCTGGCTCCCAACATTTCCACCCATGATGGCGCCACCAGGCTGCTGCTGCTGGGGAGGCGTTGCAGAGCCAAGGACTGGTTTACCTTGGGACTGGTGGACCGGTGAGGAGCCTGGAGGTCTGCTGGCATATGGAGGCAAACTGTTGTGGTGCTGTTGGTGCTGCTGTGGATTGGTCATTGCTCCACCTTGCTGCTGCTGGACCTGAGGAAGCATCTGCTGCTGCTGATGTTGTGGAGAGCTCATTATTCCTCCTGCCCCACCACCACCACCTCCTCCTCCTCCTCCTGGAATTTGCTGGAACTGGTGATGGAGGGGATGTTGGGGAGGCATCCCTCCCGGCTGCTGCTGTTGCTGCTGTACTCCAGGACCAGGACCCATTCCCTGCTGTGGGACTGGAAGCATGGCCTGAGTCGGGGTCTGGGGAGTAGGGGGTTGTGTTCCACCAGATGTTGGGGTACTAGGTGCCGTGGTAACATTGTTTCCTGGTGATGGAAGTCCAACCACAGGTCCCCCTGGTGGCCCTCCAGCTGGTTGGCCCACCCGCTGCATGCTGGCCATCCTCCTCCTCAGCATCTGGGCCTGCTGCAGTCTGTGTTGTAGCTGCTGCTGCCGGAGTTTCTGCTTGATGTTCAGACAGAACGGGACGGGACATTTGTTCTCCTGGCAGTGTTTGGCATGGTAGCAACACAGAGCAATGAGCTGCTTGCAGATGGGGCAGCCGCCATTTGTCTTGCGCTTGCAGCCCTTTGTGTGCTGAACAACACGCTTCATCTTCTGGCAGGATGGCAGAGAGCAGTTGGCATTGCGACACTGGCAAGCGTGGACCAGCGACTGGATGCAGCGCTGGATGCTGAGACGGCGAGAGTCACCGGGGCTCTGAGTAGCTGCAGCTGCCTGGTTGCTGCTATCATCATCCAGCCCAAGCCCCAGTTTTTCCATCTTGTGCTCATGACCTTTAGTGTTGTAGCAGGTGATGCACAAGTCATAGTCCTGGGAAAGAAAACAGGGAAAATAAATATGAATGGAAATAGATTAACTAACATATATTACTCTGAAATGAATGTTTTTAAAAAGATGTGTTCTTCACCCCTCCGCCTACAACAACATGCCTTTATAAAGAACGAAAGAAAGAAAAAAGTACAGTTTAGTCCCATTTCTCACCTCACAGACGGTGCAGTGGAAGCGGGTCTCCACGTGATGTTTACACTCATTGCAGGTATAAACAAAGCGGTCCTGGCTCTGGTTGTGGAGCTCCACCAACATACACATGGAGCTCCACTTGGACCTCCTGAGAGAGCTGAACTCCAAGTGCTTGTCTCTGGCCAGAGTTAGAAAGGCATCGCGGCCGTCCATCAGATCGCAGGCCATCAGGGGATCGGGCTCGGTGATAGGAGGCAGCGAGTTGGCGGTGGGACCAGCAATGAGGCGGATGACGAAGAAGACCTGCCAATTTCCAAGAGTGGAAAATATGAGCTGTGGTATTCTTCAAAACAGTCTGGGAACAGGTGTGATTTGGCTGCCAGCACAGAAACTTTAAAAAAAAAACTTTAAAATGAGTTTGATTTAATATTTTCATTCAGGAACATAAACTGAAGGAAATGTGGCGTGGAAGGGAAGTCTTGGAAAAAAAATTTTCCTGCAGATCAGTGAGGTTTTTTTTTCAGTTTGTTGGCAAACTCAGCAGTCACAGGTAAAATTATATTAAATGATAAAAGTGGTTCTAAGTCAGTCAATATGTACTCCCATGTTGAAAAGCCAGAAAACATGTTTACAACCTTGCACAAAAAGCTTTTGGTCTTTTTTAGTTATTTGAACCTCTGTGACACTGAACTAGAGGTGATTCTTTTTAGATAGCTCCCCCTTTAAAGTTTTGCATTATTAGGGGCACGGCTGCTCAGAACAATAAGTAGGCTGCTAGCTGTCTGCTAGATGTCACAGTCCAAGTATGGTCATTTCTGGTGCCAAAAAAAAACAACTGGCAACGGGCCACGACACTATGGTTGAAGCTTCAAAACGAAGCAGCGACATAACACTGGCTATGTCCATCTTTAATATACAGGACGTGAAATAATCTTCTTGTAAATGCATGCATCTTTTTAAGTCTTGCAAAACATGCCGATAGCATTTTTTTGATAAAACATTTATAATGCACAATATTAAAAAATGCAGCTCTGTAAATTCTGCATTTACTTGCAGGTAATGTGAGCAGAGTGAAACTGCTCGCCACAGCAACATCAGTGCAGAGGACCATCAGTTTGACAACTGATAATAGTATAATTATGCTGCATAATCCAATAGGAGTGTAACCAGCTGCAGCTATGACTAAATTAGACTTGCATACCTCTTTATGTTTCTCCATTGTGGCGTAAAGTTTCTGGGAAAGGTCATTGGAAACGTTGGGCATCCCTGGTTTCTTCTTATTGGCTCGGCTCATGCTGCTCTTGTTCTTGCTCGTCTTTTTGTTGTTCTTCTTTTTGGCATTCTTGCTGTCTCCTTTTATGGCCTGTGAATGTTTTAAATGCCAATCAAGCAACAGAACAAGATTGATATACTGTGACAAAAATGAGCCTTAAAATGATGATCCCTTGTGGGGATCTTGTTTTACTCACATCTGTGCTCTCATTGGAGGTACTGTTCTCCTCCCTCTTCCTCTCCTCCTCCTCCTGTTCCAGCTCCTTGATGCTCTCCTCTAGGACATTGGGCCAGAAGTCGCCCTCAAAGTATGGCAGCTCCTTGGCACTGGTCAGCCGGTCTTCTGTTGCCTGCTTAAAAATGTCCTAAAGAGACGAAGGGGAAGAAACAAGGTAATGTCGTTAATGTCAGAGGTTTTAGAGGTTCACATGAAGCGTGCGAGAAAACAATTTTAACAGAGTCCACTTTGGAGCAGTTAGGGGCAGATGGAAACTGTAAGTTGCAACTTAAAACTTGAGCATCTATCAAAACAGCTTGTGGTGAGATTGTTTCCTTGAAGTAGACAGTACAAACAGAAGGAGAGCATATGCATTAGGGCTAAAATATCTCACCTTGTAATCATGGACAATGCGCTCAGCCACAGCCTTGTCCAGCATCTTCTTGTACCACTCTTGCAAGCGTTTTGGCTTGGGGATCTTCTGGTCCGGTGGATGACAGTGGAAGATGTAGTCATCCCCTTCACTGGGAGGACAGGCCCAGATGTGCCCTGTTGTAAACCTGATAGGCAGACAAGCAAGTGTATTCATTGAGGCTTTTATATATAACCCATCTTAATGCAACCAAAAATATTCTGTAACAGCACATGAAACACAAAGCTTGATAAATAATCTACTATGTGTGCAGGTATCATGTTTGAGAAAGTATAAGCTCCTGTCTTACCCCAGCCTTTTGACATACTCCAGGTAGCCCAGCAGGATCTCGTGATAGACTGCAGTCCTGAGGTGTCGAGGTCTGAAGAAGTGCACGCTGTCCAGGTAGGAAATGTACACTCGCCTCTGATTGGGAGGAGGGCAATCTGAGCCGTACTCTTGAACATGCATGCCAAAAAAGCACACATCTGCTCCGTCAATGTCCTCGAATGCAAACAGGGCTTTCATCCTGTACGGGAAAGACTCTGCCATCTCTCCACTGTCCACAAACCTGCAGGGTTCACAACAACACGACATGTGAAAACAGACTACAGCCGTGCAGTGCTTTAACTGAGTGAGCTAAATTTATCTGGTATGGACGAAATTCTCAAAGTCAGCGTGTTGAATGTTAAATGGATGTTGGATTTCAGATGATATGCAAATAATCACTGAAAGAAATTCAGATTGCAGCTTTACTCTTTACTGATGTAGTCACTAGAGAAGTGTTTTACTCTTTAGACTCCTCACTCACTGCTGAGTGATTTAGTGTCACGTCTTGTAATAATAAGATTAATAAAGGGAAGACTTCATAATAATTTTCATTCTCCACTGTGAAACTTGGTGAGGTATTCTTTTCTGAACCCTCACCGATTCCCTCAGGGATTCATACACTGTTTGCATACAGAGCCCGACCAACAGCATAAATCAATTTACCAAACATTTGTTATATATAGTTATTTATGATAATATGACACTGAAGTTTAAAAAATATTGTCACCAACAGGAAAGTTGCAGAGTGCCCTCTGGTGGACAAACTATGCAACATCAACTCTCGTCACATGGTTGAAGGGTGTTTCTCCCAACTCTTATCTTAATTGTCATTTACTGTAAAGAGCTAATATTAAGCGATATGTCAGCCATGCTGATACAGTATATTGGTCTAATACTCTTTAGAAGAGGGATCAGAGTTTTCTCATATGTTCACGGTTACCTCTGTTTTTGTTCACACTAAGGCTGGGAAAAGACCTCCATCAGCTGTTAAATACTGCAGTGATTTAGAGTGATTAGGGCTGGGACAAAATATCAATATGACAACATATTCCTCTTGCAATACAATCTTCTGCAAATATTGATTTTTTTATTAATACTTGCAGCACCTCTAAACTTTGACCTACCAAAATTACTCCTAATTACTCCTCGTGAGATTACTAAAATCAATGAAGGTAAAAAAAATAAACACAGGAGGAAAAAAAGGCAGAGAGCTAACTTATTAAAATTTAATGATAACCCACCACCACAGACACCACAGGGCAGTAAAAGACAGAATTTAGAATTTTGCAATTTTCTTCTTCAGTTAAACAGATATTGAGGTGCATCTTATACGACTGTATTGCAGTGTATCCAGTTTCACTGTCTTGTGATAGAACCATTAATGGGGGGATTGGGAGTTCCTATGGGATTCCCACCTCTAATCAGTAAATATATTCTGCACAACACCAAAACCCTGCAGAGGCAGTGAAATTTGACTGTTTACCTGGACTTCATTCCCGGCTTGACCTCAACCACCTTGTCTGAGACGTGGACCACTCGAATGGTGACCTCTCCAGACTCGGGATGGTTTTGCCGCTTGAGGTAGTCGTTCACACGAGTTTCCAAGAAGTTCCCCAACTTGGTCTGAGGAAGTCCTGCGGAAACAGAAACACAGAAAGGTGTGACAACATAACAGAGCTGAGAGGTAGCATTAACCTCACACACTGTCGTCTCAGATAAATAAGCACTTTAGCATCCTTAGTCATGAAAAAAACTGGCAGCACCTTAATCTGACTTTATCCAATAAATAAATAAATACCTCTGTTAATAAATACCTCCTTGTCCTATAGCTAGGAAACAGATGTCCACACAACACACTGTTACATCATTCTCACTGCAGAATAATCAATGTTATTAGGATGTAAACCGAATAATTAAAAACTCTAAAACTATACAATGAAGTCACTGTTTGGTAGATCAGTATTACATTTCTAACAAAACTGCAATGATAATGTATTCAAAGCACAGAGTTTGTACAATTCTAATAAGCTGAAAATCAATATTTGGTGTGACCACCTTTATTTTTCAGCACTGCCTGAACTCTTTTAGACAAACTTTCTTATCATTTCCTCAAGTCGGCTTCAGGAGTAGTTCCTCTGGCTTCCTACTGTTCATCTGCTGTAAACAAACTTTTAGGTCTGCCACTTCTTTTGTCCTCCACTTTACAGTTTCCTTATTTCTGTTTAAGACATACTGCACATCGTGCCGAGAAATGGCAACTCCTTAGCTAATAGTTCTTTGGGAATCACCATGTTGGAGCAGAAATATAATTTCATGCCTGTCACACTGTTATCTTTGGCATTTTTCGTAGGTTCAACTAAAGAAATGGGAACAAATGATGCATTTTTGTGACAGGCTGCTGGTAACAAAGATACAGTTTAAAATGGGTTCTTTGCCAAGTTGTCTGGTTCATCCCTTGAGTTAGGTCCCTTTTTTATGCTTGAATGAGTCACAGGTCAGTGTTAAGTAGCTCAAACACATTAAAAAAATTACAAGAAAGCCTGGACCCTTGGAAGCAAAAGATTTTTTAAAATGAGGTGCCTAAAGTTTTTGCACAGTACTGCATTTCCAAGTTAAATCTACTTATAAAAACACTGAGAAATTCCTTCTTTCTAGACGGATGACTAATGCTAACCAGGCATAGTTTTCTGAGTGAAATCCAAATCCTCATTTAAAAAAGAGCCACGTGTCAAAGTGTCCTTAGGCTCTGTTCAATATAAACATCACTACACAGCAGGATACCCTCTACTTTCTGACTATAATTCTCACACACACACACACACACACACAGATGGTTGGCTGTGCTACTACTGCCGGCCTTGTATGGCAGCTTTGCTAACTTGTTTGTTTGAGCTTGCCGGTGACAAAACATCAGAAAGTTTACCCAGTGTTTTTAGTTAGTAACCTTCACCACGTTGCCAGACTCACCCTCTCTCTTTCTAAGCTTTTTTGTTTGTTTGTTTTTTTTTTGGGGGGGGGGGTCAGTCTTACTGATTTAGTACCTAAAATGGGAGCAACTTCAGTGCCTCCAGCAGAACGCAGTACTTAGCAAAATATGCAAGAAAATTGTTCCTGCTAAAGGTGGAAAAAACAAACATGCTTCAGCACTCTAGGCAAAAAAACAAAACAAAAACACACCGTTGAGTATAACCAGGCAGCGGAGGAGGAGATACTAGCAGCTGGAGATGTGCGTCCCAAATGTAACCCAACCCAAACGCTCTCTAGCTGCACTCCATATGACAGGAAGAGCAAATGGTGGATGGAAATTTCTGATGTGGCTACACGGTGGTGAAAGAGGGCTTTAAGCAGCTGGTTAAGAAGCTTGACCCAAGATGCAACATGTGACAGGTAGAAAATATTTTTCAGTTTTATTATGTGACAGCATCGTGCAGCTCCTGAAGAGCTATGAGGTTTAGCAACTTAAATATAACTGAAGTGTTGAGCAGTAATTTTGTATGTTTACATAAAAGGTTCAGGGAAAAGTACCAAGGGTACGTTCTCTTTTCTTCTTCTAAACATATGCTGTGTCACTACTAGTGCACTATAATGTTGCTGCTGGAACCTTGTGTTGATAGTCACACTCCAAATTAGGAAGCAGCGGGTGGGTGACACACCCTCAAAATTATATCACGGTATTTTAAGACAATATAGGGAAAAAAAACAAAAACAAAACTGAATGTTTTATTGAGGCCTGCAGCATTTAGAGTTGCAAGCAAACGAAGGACATTTTCCATCCTTCCTTTCCAATGACGTACTGCCGTTGATGACACATGACAGCTGTCGAGTACTTGCTTTTATTTCACATCCATCATGCAGCTACAATGAATGGAGTGAAAGACTTTATATTTTGCTTCAAGGAATCAGGAGGACCAAAGATTTGTATATTAGCAGGAATGCAGCACAACATGGATGAGAAAGCAGCAATGTTTTTATGTGACAGTGCAATAAAAACATTTCTGTCTCTCAAATCAATGACTAATTGTGGCAAATAATCATGATAATACCGATTAAAATAATTGCCATAATTATTTTAGCCATAATCGTGCAGTCCTTCACTGCAGCTCCTCTACCTTTCAGCCAATTTTCTTCTGATTGGCTGCCCCTTGCAAACAGGTTTATATAATGCATGGATGAGGCTTCTGTGATTAGACCATATTAAGGGTGTCTGCTCTCATTATCACCTGTCTGAAACTGAGTGGTTAGTGCTTTTTGATCTCAGGGATTATTAAAGATACTAACCTTTTTACTTGTTTAATATGAGCATCTACCATTATAACAGTATATACACAACAGAAAATAAGGAAAAGCATAATCAGTCCACTCTTACATGCAAATTTAAAGATGTAAAAATTATTTTTTTTAAATGTAGACTATATCTTTGAGAAGCAGGTGCAGGCAAACTGTAAGGATCTAAAGTCACATCCAGTCATGTTTGCATACATACATATAGTTTTTTAAAACATGGGAAGCTCCAAACCTGGGATGAAGAGTGACGAGAACACAACGTATGAAAAGAAGTGAAGAAGAGAAGCAGAGCTGTAAGGAACAAGCATCAGATGATCCCAGCATTACTCCACTTACGTTTGGCTGCGTACTTGTTTTCTTTCCGTGTCTTGTTGGCCTTTTTGAGACAGTTGTCACAAACAAATCTGGAAATGAAAAGTAAATGGTTAGATTTGCAGGTTACCATCACCCCTGTCACCATAATCAACAATGACAGTGACAAAGTGGCTCTAATCAAGACATGACTCGGCCTTTCATGCCAGTCTTCCTTTCTTTAAACAACTCTAATGAGTGGGAAATCACTCACGTCTTTCAATTAAAAACAGACCACACATGTAGGGAGATCAAACTTTGAGGAATGAGAGTCTTGCTTCATACTGGAGCTGCCGGACTGCCGCCGTACTGTCAGGCATTTTTGCCCTGATGTGCGAAGTTTAAAACCTATTTTCAGTTTAACATGTTTATCCTGTGTGAGCTGAAACAGCAGCAGCTGGAAATGTGAATATTAAACCTAACATTTGCAGTTTTACAGCACAAACTGATTTTTATTTCGCTCAGCTGAATCTCAAGTTTTTCAAAGAGTAGAGATTTACGCTCCAGCCTTAGTCACGCGATGCAATGTGCAGAGTTCGAGTGTGTCTACGATAGCTGGCTCACCCCGACGGCCATATGGTTTCATTATGCAGGACGCAGATCTGGTGCATTTTACGGCCACAGTCAATACATTCCACAAGTCTGAGAGGAGAGAGAGAGAGCGAGAAGAAAAAAGACAGACGTAGTATCAAAGTTAGTAAGGCAAAAATATCACACGTGAGGAAATAACACATTTGATTGCTCAAGAACCTCAACACAACAATGGCTCTCAAATTAGTTAAGAAGGGCACATACAGCTCAGGGTCAAGTGTGTCGTTCTTCTTCCGCTGGAACTGGTCTTTGTTGATGGACCTGTTGGAAATATCAGAAAGAACCAACTGCAATCAACTCAACCCTCTGCAGACAGCAGGCTGTGTTTCCTCGATTCGGAAACAAATGTGCCCACTACCTCAATATTTCACCTCTACATGTTATCCTGATTATATGTCATGGAAGACAAAGCAATAAAAGGAAGCTCTTATAAGCCTCAGTGCTGCTGAGATGCCAGTAACCACAAAGTAATCCCATGCAGCTCAACACTGTTTGATTCTACAGGACTCGCTATTAATTATTGGGACTATTTTCTTGCTCATTTAACAACTGGGTCAATAAAAATCAGGGCTAGAACTTTGTGACTGATTTTTCCATTATTCATTTTGTCACTAAACTCTCAAGCCTGTTTCCCCAAACTGCAAGATGACACTTGACAAATGTTTTGCCCAGGCTAAATTTACTCAGTTTACCATCGTGTGTGACAAAGATGTAGTTATTAAAGGGTTTGTGTGTCTAAGGTTCTTGTTTTGTCTAACAGACAGGACAATTTATATATATAGTGAAATAAAATGCAGACAAGCAGCAAATCCACACTGAAGAAAAAACTATATATATTTGTCTTTAACTTTACATCCATCCAAACAAATCTTTTTTGCAGCAAAGCACTTTCAGCTGATCCCTCATTCGCGAGGGATCGCCACAGCTGATGGATCCACATTTGATCTGGCACAGATTTTACACCGGATATCCTTCCTGACACAACCCTCCTAGAAATTTGCGACTCCTCCCGGACTTGAACCAGGATCTTTTGTGTGTTAGGCAAATATGTTAACCACTATACTGTGGTGTCAAAAACAATGCTTTTTGCATTAACATTAATTAAAAAAGCTTGATGAATATAAAAAAAATATATATTAATAATAATCTTGTCAATAAAAAAAGCTTTTGCATCTTGTGCATTTTAAAGGTAACAACCTAATATTTAGTTTTACAAAATGAAGGTGAAGTATTAACAGTTTTATTTCCAAAGGCACGCCCCTGTAGAGATCATTCAATCACTTGACACAAAGCAAATTTGAGTTTCTCTTTCTTTTTACTGAATCAAAGTAAACATTGGAATTTTTATTTTAAAAAATAAATAAATAAGCTGCTAGTTTTTCCACTAAATTCAACCTTGTACTTGATAGCATAAAGAAAAGGAGTGTTTTGTAACAGCTGGTTTTGCATGGTTTCAAGCATTACACAAGGACCTTTAAGATGTAACAATGTGATGGTACTCACGTCTGAGGCTGGGAGGGGTCATCCCCCAGGGAGACACTCTCGCCTTGGATTTCGTTGAAACACTTCTCACAGAAGTGATACCTGTCAGCAAGAAGCCCATATTTTGGTGAACTACACCGTTCGTCATCAGCACAGCCAATCACAGAGAGGGCACGAAGAAGCAGCCGCCAATCAGGGCAGGACAGGCCAGGGGGTGGACACACAGGAGGAGGCAGAGGGCAAGGTAGGTCGTCGCCGGCAGCCAATCGTGATGCAGGGTTTTTGTATGGGCGGGTGTTTTGATTTTGCGCGTAAATTTCGGAGTGGATGATTGGTCACACCAAAGCAGGCCAATGCAGACATCACAAGCGTTAAAAAAAAAAGGAGGGAGAGAGGGGGAGAAGGGAAGGGAGGAGGGGGAGGGAGGGAGATGGGGGGAGGGGAGGTCAAAATGAATATTAAGAAAAAAAAGCGTGAAATAAATCGTTACAAGTCAGACGGAGACGATGGAGGTAAGAGAGGGAGGAGGGGGCGGGGAGCATGGAAGGAAGAAGATGTGAACAACAACCAACAGAGGACAGAGAGCCAAGGCAAAGCAAAGATTAGCATCAGACATTCAGTGGTAAACAACAACAACATTACAGCAACATGAGAGACCATTAGGAGCTGTGGAGGAGGAAGGGAGTGAGGAGTCTCCATACATGAAAAGGTGGATGAGCAAAAAAAAAAAAACTATTAAATGGTAAAGCAACAGAGACCCATCATCCTTTCTGGTCATTTATAAAGTGGGAACCCTTCTCCTGGTGATGGGAATGGACCCCACCACCACCACCACCACCACCTCCTCCCACTCTGCTCATGCAGGTAAATTTCAGAAAGTGTGAAATTAACTCAGTGGGGGAACAATGGTGCAACAAATAAAGAGTAACTGTGCAGGAAGACGGGAGCCCACTTTATGAATGACAACAAAATGGAAATTAAAATGGTGAACTATGGAGATGGTGCCAGGGTAACCATTTGAAGCCAAATTAAAACTAATCTGTGATTGAACTGACTGATTGATGCTATGCTGTAGGGAATATCAGTGTGAAGAATACAACACGACACATACGAGGTGATCTCACTGGCTGCATTTTCACACTAAACAATAATGCTTTCTGAACACTATTAGCTACATGTGTACTAACGTTCTGCCTTACCTGTTCTGGTAGCTAAAATAAGCAGCGTCACGCTGGATGGTGCATAACTGTTTTCCATAGCAGCATAGTGTTTGGGGGAAAACTCAAACTGCAACAAGAAGACAAAACATAAACCTCATATCAATAAATGTTTAAAAACACACCTGTATGTGGTTCCACCCACACTAAATCTACCATATATTTAACGGCCAAGTTTACATAAACTCACAGACTGTATAAAAAAGATGGACACAACTTCTAGGTCTTCTCTCTAAGCAGGGGGGCACCTTGTCGGATTTCAAAATTAGATCTGGTTGTATAGAAGTCTATGAGAAAACAACACTACTGCTCACCTGATTTATGACTTCAGTAGACATGTTTAATGAGTTTATGGGCTTGACCATTAGTTTGAATTCTTCTTCAATAATACACATTCACTTTGAAAATTATGTTCCCATTTTGAGTCAGATGACAAAGCAATGTATGCTTAACACCTGGTTTATGCTCATAGCTGCCCTAATGAATGGTAGAAGTGACCGAAGTGCCAAATGATAAAATGTTAAAATGGACTTGTACTTATAGAGTTAAGCACTCAAATTTCTTCTGCAAGTCCAATTCACCCAATCACATATTCATACAGTGCTTATATCTATGCCTAAGCACTTTCTAACACACACACACACACACACCCAATGAGTGAGGTAACTCGGGGCTCAGTATCTTGCCCAAGGATACCTTGGCATGCGGACTTCCATTTGGTAGATAACCTGTCATTTTGGGTTGTAGTGCACCTCTTGATTTTTGTAACCTGTCAGGTCGAAGACACGAGAATACGATCGTGTCCATCTTTACCGCCATGTCATTGATCTATCAAGTACAGCAGCTCAGAGTCTCAAGATTATACAGAGGGAGAGCTTAAAAAGACGAGACTTTCTCCAGAAAACTTGAAAAAAAAAGAAAAAAACGAAAAGAGAAAACCCTCTGATTTCATTGCTCCCTGTTTCAACTAGTACACCAGCGCTGATGCAAAGGCTTTGTCTGAGTGACCAGTGTATTCAGGAGAATACTGCAACGAGTCCAGCGCACGTCAAGCTCCAGTGTAAATGGTGATGTCACAGTTGGGGCATGGCTCAACTGATGTAATAACAATAAAGGTTCTAGGGGGGGCTTACTATGTGACTGAATACCATGTGATTGTGCAGTTTCCCCTCAATTTGGCTATCAGTTCCTCCTCAACCCTTACTTGTCATGTCTGGTTTTAGAAAATCTATGTAGCAACTGCAAAAACACTCATGTCTAAGCTTTAAAACCAACTTCACTAACCAATTGGTGATGTCACAGCAGTTGTATCCATCTTTTATATACAGTTAGTGATGTAAAGGTGACAGGTGGCTAGTTTTTCCATAGGTGGCTAACATCAAGCAGCATCTAGTCTGGTTCTATCCGCAAACTTAGATTTGTAGAAATGGTGGCAAAAGATTTTCAATTATTTTTCTACACCTGCACTGATCACATGAAACATAAAAACACATGGTTCTGCCTCACCTTCCTCCCACAGCAGTACCCCAAGCCCTGCATGACGGGGTCGATCTCCGACTCAAACACCTCAGCCAGCTTGGAGCAGTACTTGTAGACACGGGACGTCTTGCGGTTGTACAGCCAGGCGTTGTTGAACATCAACCAGATGTCCTCTATGTATTGCCACGGCTCTTGATACTGCCCCGTGTCCAGCTTTCGCTTGATGGTCGACAGGTCCATGGGGTTCTTCACGATGTCAAAATAGTCCTGGTTTGGAAGGGACGCCGTCCAGGTAAGAATGGCAGGTCAGGGTTAAGTTTAGGTAGTTGAGAAAGGTTTAGAGCAGGGAGAGAAGAAAGAGCAGCGAGATGTTGGGAGCGTTTGGCCACCCAAGGGAAGAATTTGAGAGAGATGGGGAAGAAGAGTATGATCAAGGCCATCGTCATCATCGTCGTCAGGTGAAGGCGTTGCAGTCAACCAGGCAGGACCAGAGTAAGGAGAGAAGAGGGTGCAGGGGGACAATGTTGTTGAGCGCTGTAGAGAAGAAGGTTCGCGTGCAAACAGAGAGACATGACAACTTCTGCCCTCCAGCTCTCTGCTTTGCACCCTACTTTTAAAGTCAAGTCCCTGTCTGCTGTGAGCTCATATACCCATTTAAACACTAGCTAAAGATGAAATGTAAACATAATGCAAATGACACCCAGCAATGTGATTATGAAATTATTTATCAATTTGTATTGAGAAGTTCATCTCCTCATTTTGCCACACAGCCGGGGAAATGAGTCTCTGAGTTGTGATCAGGGTGCAAAACCAAGAAGAACAGAGCAGCGGCAAAAGCAACAGGCAGACAGCGATAAACTGTTTCTAGCAGCCTAGCGGTCGGCATCAGCTGCGCCAGCAGCACGAGCGGCAAATATGTTGGCCGAGTTAAAGTCAACAGGGCTGAGGTGAAGCAAATGTGTGAGAGGACGGATGACTCTTGGAGTTGTTTCTCTTTTCCTGTCTTAGGCCCTCTGCTTCTCCTCAAAATGAAGCTCAGTTTGAAAAAGAAGCAGAGAGGAGCATGAGAGGAAAGGAACCAACAAGGAAGGAGGTGTAAGTTTCAAAGAGAAACAGACCCTTGTCTCTGAGTGAAACCACTCACATGAGCGAAGGGAAAAAAAATAATATATATATATATATATATATATATATATATATATATATATATATAAATCCCCCCCCAAAAACAAATAAGCAATACCCAATCTCTACTGCAGGGCTGAATTTATATCACAACAATATGGTTTTTATTAATCCCACGTGTTGTGAGTTACATTTCCAACAAGTGGGCAAATAATTATTCACTAGTGCAGGGGTATTGAACTCCAGGCCTCGAGGGCCGGTGTCCTGCAGGTTTTAGATGTGTCTCTTCTTCAACATACCTGAGTCAAATGGCTGAATCACCTCCTCAGTATGCAGTCAAGTTCTCCAGAGTCCTGCTAATGACTTCTATATTTGACTCAGGTATGTTGAAGAAGAGACACATCTAAAACCTGCAGGGAATACCCCTGCACTAGTGGAAAGTTGTATCCTTTGAGTGCATGGACTCCAGAAGGATAAAGCCTGGGGCTTGCTAATCATTGCTAAAAAGAAAAAAAAAAAAAGGTGTTTATTAAATTTAATATTTGCAGTGGGAGGACCGAAGCAGTCGCTCTGTTTCAATGTAAAATCATCCTGAATCTTAAAGAGTAGTCTCCTCTCTAATTTGGACCCACTGAGGTTAAAAAGGTATCGTCCCACCTCTACACACACTGCCCACCTGAACACTGTTACACTATTACTGGTGAGGAACTGAACTAGAAAGCTAGCAATGGGACACTACCATGATGATTATGATAATGATGATGACAAATATATATATAAAAAATTATAGCAATTAAAACTGTAAAACATGGAGTCAAATGACAACAAATTAAAAAAAATGAAAGCAATTGGCCCGTGAACTGCAAATTAATGATATCTCTAGTCCTCTGTCTATAATTTTTTTGTGAGCTGTGAAAGAAAAACAGCCACTGATAAGACACTTTGATAGATGTTTGTATTGCATAATACTCTTTTAACCATTTTTGCTTATAGTGGAAGGTTGTTAATAATCAGGTAAAATTATATCAGTTGTTTACACATTCTGATGTTGTTTCAATTTGCATTCATGAGCGCCACTGCTTTCATTCACAAATGGCAAGAGGCTCCAGAAAGCAGAGCACAAATACAGACACGTAAACTCATGACATGCAATGGGGGAAAAAAACTTTATAAAAAAATAAAAATAAAAAATGAAAGTGGAGGCAGGTGTACAAAGTAAAGTTGGAAAATATGACAAGTATGAGAAAAAAAATACTTAAGATGGAAGAAAACAGAAAAATAAGCTACAGTT
Source organism: Pterophyllum scalare (assembly GCA_024447675.2). Taxonomy (NCBI): domain Eukaryota; kingdom Metazoa; phylum Chordata; class Actinopteri; order Cichliformes; family Cichlidae; genus Pterophyllum; species Pterophyllum scalare. The sequence goes on from JAMQGT020012007.1 coordinate 126,669, forward strand.
TCAGAGGAGTTGAAGCAAAATGGCAGCCAGTGCAGTCCCTTACCAGGTTAGTTTTGTTACTAGTTCGAATACGTACGGGTATTCCCAGTAACTGGGGGTCCACCGGCTGACGGAAGGGAAGGGACTCAGGGTCCTGCCGGTACAGAGATTCCAGGGTGGGCATCAGAGCCTGTCGCAGCTCCTCGGGCTTAAAGACTGGAAAAGGAGGAGGAGTGAGAAAAATGAGGAATGAGAATGAGTCACGGAGTGGATTGGGCAGTGGTCAGTAAAACCCCTGATTGCATTATTTAAAGAGCATCTCCAGCTCCATGTTTTTATTCTTGGGTTTGACTAGAGCAGCTCTTCGTGATTCATGGTTCACAATAATCCATATTTTCTTATACTGGGCCTCAGTTCATACTCTGACTGAAATAAGCCAAGCAGTCTTCAGTCTGGGCTGAGCTCATAATTTCAAACAAACATTAACCATGGTTAATATGAGCATCCACAAAATGATACGAAAGAAAATAAAGAAAATGCATTATAGGTCACCTTTAATTGCATCATAGCACACCTCAGACACACCATACAGATGAAGTAGTCAGGGCAATCTGGATAACTTGGTAGGTGGCCCAGTGATCACTAATCTGTCCCAGGGACGCCTGGAGCCCCTATGCTTTTCTGTTTAGTTAGAAGGGTCCTTTTTCTCTGCTCTGCAGGCAATTTTGTTCAATATAAAGTTACTGAAGCAAGAAAGTAAACCTCACTGACTTATCAAACTTGTAAGTTTTGTTCGATTGTAAGCTGGACATCATGTTCATTATGTTCATTCAAAAACTGCCTTATTACCATTTGCTTCTGTGTAATCACTGACTGCAAACCATGCGGTGGCACGAAGAACAAGATGTTTAAAAAGGTAAGGCACTCACAGGTCAGCAATGAAGATAAAGTTTACAGAAGCTGATTTCCCCCCCTTTCAGTAGATCATCTGATTTCTGCTTCTTTCTATATAATAGTGCTTCACATGAGTACACTTTTTGGTTACACAGCAGTTATTTTGTGCAGCTGTTAAATCAATAAAGTGGACACTTACTTTTCTTCTTGCTTTGAGTGTTGGCTGGGGAGCTGTTGGTGACTGCTGACCCTGACCCTTCCTCTTCCTCTTTCTTGATCTCTGGCTTCTTGTCTTCACTTGTCACTACTGACGATGACACAGAGGATGAAGAGGTGTCCATGGGCTCACCTTTGCCCCCGTCTCCTGACGGCTTCTCTTTCTTTACCTGAGAGTAAGGTTCATGTGTCAGTTGACCGATTTCCTTATCAGTATGAGGACGAAACCTGAACATAAGGCCTAAAACTCAGAAATCAGAAAAATCTGAAGAACCTTACCTCTGGTTTCTCCTCCATCTTCACATCAGCCTGGCCCTTGCCCATCTTCCCCTTGCCCTCTCCTTGCGTGTCAGCTCCTTCGTCATCCTCCTCCTGTTTCTTTACCTCCATTTTGACATCTTCCTGGCTGGCAGCAGAGCCGTCGGCTAGGGCAAGCTGAGAGGTGGGATCAGTGCTGCTTGTGACTGATGCTGGAGAGCAAACCTGACCATCTGCTGTCAGAGAAGGCTTTGCAGATAGCTGAGACACAGAAGACAGAGATGGAGCGAAGTTTAGAAAAGGCAAGTTAGAAATCACATAACATGTTATGCTGGGTTTGCACAGTCATCTGCTAAACTAAACATGATGGATTTTTTTCCCTCGTGGTTTTTTCCCTCATTTTCTGTGAGTGCAAGAAAATAAAAGAATCAGACAGGGAACCAAGAGCACCACACAATTCAACACCAAAGGCTCACACGACCGGAGTTATGAGGAGGCTAAAGACTTAGTCTTATGGGAAAACAAGCAAAACAAAACAAAAAAGGTTGTGGAGTAAGAGCAAGCAAAATAAAAAGAGCCTCACCGGGGTCTGCGGTTGCTGTAATGGCACATGAGCATTCTGGTTCAGCACTGAAGAAGTCTGATTTGTTTGAGGGCCCGAGGAGGCCACGTCCCCAAGTGTCTGCTGTGGAAGCTGATTAGCTTTGTCAGAGTTCACCACCTGCCCTGATGGCTGTTGCTGCTGCGAGGCTTGTTGTTGCTGCTGCTGGGGGTGCTGTGGAGGGGGCAGCTGGGGTGTGCTGGGCGTCTGCGGCTGCGGGGTCTGACAACCAGGTAACGTTGGGGGCGTCTGATGAGGTTGAGGTGTTAAGCTGCGTGCTGGTGAAGGTGAGTTTCTGATTGGTGGACAGTGAGGGAAAGAGTTGGGCTGGGTGGAGGATGGAGGCAGGCTGGGTAGTGGCCCAGTGCCACCGGCATTCACAGACCCCATAGAACCTCCGGAAGCCCCAGAGCTTGGAAGAGAAGGGGCGGACTGGGGTGCAGGGCTGCTGGCTGGGAGAGATGGTGGTGTGGGCATCTGGTTCTGATACAGACGGTAGGACACAAGATTATGTTTAAGCCTCCTCTTTGAAACTTACAATTGTTCAAAACGGCACCCAAACCTGTTACAAAGTACCATCACTCCCCAACTTAATCCTTACCGCTGGTACAGCATTCTGCGTTCCTGGCTGATTCATGCCAACAGGACCAGAAACAAGCCCTGGACTGGACCCAGGAAACTGGCCTGGAGGGAGGTACTGGTTCTGTAACTGTGTGGTGTTAGGCTGACCCACCCTAGTTGCTCCCATACCCATCTGAAAACAAAAGAAATCATATCAAGTCTCATGTAACTTGTTCTACATCAATTAGAGCTTTTTTCACAGCATGCGAGTCAACAAGTTAATGTTTTACCTTTTAGATGCAAAAATATTAAATTATCTGTGACTTTAAACCATGATGTTCATATAAACCCAAAGTAATAACAGATAATGCAGCAGTGGTGCCAACCTGGTTCATTTGAGGATTAAGAGGAAGAGGGGGTGTCGACCTCTGACCCATTGACTGCATCCCCATCTGACCAAACTGGTTCATTCCTAAAAATGAATCAGGACAAAAATGAGACGTGTCAAAACACTTTTTACTGAGCATTGCTGTGGCTTGCACTGCTTAGATGACACCAATAGTATTTCCTGGTTTTGGCAGGCAGCGTATAGGTCAGGGGTATTCAACTCCAGGCCTCGAGGGCCGGTGTCCTGCAGGTTTTAGATGTGTCCCTGATCCAACACACCTGAATCAAATGGCTGAATTACCTCCTCAGTGTGCAGTCAGGTCCTCCAGAATCCTGCTAATGACTTCTATATTTGACTCAGGTGTGTTGAAGCAGAGACACATCTAAAACCTGCAGGACACCGGCCCTCGAGGCCTGGAGTTGAATACCCCTGGCATTTCACCAAAACAAACACGGAGGAAAACTCTGGTGTGAGGCATTTTAAAATTCTTGCATTCAAGTTAAGTGGAAAGGATTACTTTTGTCTAAAGATGGCTCAAACTTTTTCTGAAGATGTCTGACCTCTAGTTCACAGAGATTAAGAAGATAACCATATTATTATTATAGTTAATCAGCAGTTTATAAAATGATAATTTTCCTTGGTAGAACGTTTGAATTAAAAAAAAAAAGTCTGCAGATTTTTAATATTTAACATCAACTGCTGGCAATTTTTTTTAAAAAATAAAACCACAAACAAAATTCGGCTCACCTCTGTTGTATTGGGATGGCAGCAGAAATAAATAAATAAATATCTGCTCATAATTTGGGTGAACCATCCCCTTAATGTGCCACTCCTTCCTGCTTGCATACATTTTTTAAAACTCATCTAGATCTCCTCTCTAAAATACAGTCCTTACATACACATATTTGGTAACTCCACAATCCTCTGACTTAATGTCACATATACTTGTTAAAGATGTACCTGCTGGGTTCTGCATTCTGTTGACCATCTGATTGGGCCCGGCTGGTCTGACCATGGACGGATCGGCGTGAGGACCATCTGACAGAACAATAAGGAGTTACAGGAATCAAAGTCAGCTTATGTGAGCTTGTTTCCTACTTCAAAATGACACCTTTGCCCCTGACCTACATTTAATTTTTGATTAGACAGTTTTGCTCAGTGTTTTGCATCATGTGCCAGGCAACATTTTAGAGCCGGGTGGCTCTAAAAGTTGAGCAGTCAATTTGATTATTTGTATGCCAGCAGTATGTGTACACAAGCGTGTGATTCGGGTAATAACATTATGTTTACTCACTGGGGGGTTGCCCTGGGGGCATGGGAGGCTGTCCCATACCAGGAGGCCCCTGTGGGAGGCCTGTGGAGGCAATGCCAGGCTGGCCTGACATCATGCCCTGCTTCTGGAGCCGTGTCCTCCTCTTCTCTTCCAGCTCCTTTTGGATTTTGTAGATCTTTTCTGCCAGCAGGTGGTAATACTCTGCCTAGAAGGGTCACAACAAGAGGATTTTCTAACATGCATTTCAACAGTAACATTGATGACAATGTATGACAGTCATGCCGGTTTCTTACCCTGCTGTTGGCTGACTCGTACATGTCTCCCTCTACTTTTCGTGCATAAGCCACCAGATTATCCATCCGCCGGTCCTTTAGTGCAGCTGGGTCAGGAGTAGGGAAAATGGCCTGCACCCTGCTCTCACACACACACAAGCACAAAAAATGTGCAGCTACAATTACCATTACACCCAATGTTAGAAATAACTTTATTAATTTCATCGGCTCGGTTTTGTTGGAACGTTTGCAGGATATGACAGACTCACAGCTTGTGGACAAGGTGGTTGCGGAGGTCTTGTGTGATGTCTTCATGCCAAGACTTCCTCATGCCTGCAGCAGAAGGTGAAGTAGCTGTGGGCAAGGAGCCAAGGTTCCCCACCCCATCATTCATCAGACTGAGGGAAACAAGAGACAAGAAGTTAAGATTTGCAGCCTGACTGAAGAAAAAGTAAATAGCTGTGGCCAGTGAAAGGTAGTCTGACCTCTGTGCGCTCATGCAGTTGTGCAACATGGCATCTGGCAGTAGAGTGGAATGCTGGTTGGGGGGCTGCACCCCAACTCCACCATTCACTCCCATAGAGTTTCCCCCTGGAAATAGAAAAATGATATCTTCTGAATTCTATAACAGCAAATACTGACAGCAGTAACTGTTCAGTATTGCTATTTGCCTTTATATTTCATCCCAAAGAACTAGAATATGTAAAGTGTCTCCTTTAGCTTTTAGGATGTACTCACACTGTGCCATCTGTATCATACCCAATCACATTTGGCTGCCAAAGTCCAGCTGATTTGACTAGTGTGATCAGTGCACACTGATCCCAGTACACGGTTCATTTGGACTTGGGCATGGTAAACATCTGGTGTGATCGCAAACCACGCCAAAGCACAAAGATCTAGTGCTTTTACAATGACAGCTGGCACCGTGAAAATAGTTGTTAAATAATTAACAAATCTATAAGTCATGTGAGAAGATTTTAATCCATAAAAATCGTGGACCTCGTGCTCTGCAAGCACACTCTTCACATGCATGTCTCTGTGCGAGAGAAAAAGAGGAAGTGCAGGAAAGAGGAGCTGCGATGCCGAAACAAACTGAAGCCTACTTGGGCATGGATCGTTAAGCACAGTGTGAATACAGGCCAGCAGAGGTGTACGGTACAAGGAAACCAAGCCTGATGTGACTACACTCTTACTTGTCTCTAGGGAAGAAAAACAAACTATGTTTGCATACACTGTTGCATTCAATCTCACTAAGCTGTAACTTCAGTGGAGAGCTGTAAAAGATTAAGGATGAACCAAAGAGCACTCAGCAAAAACTAAAGTTACAGTAGGCCCTTTGATGACACCTGAGGCAGCTCCACTAACTGACGAGAACTTTATACAGCTCATTGAAAGTTTCTGAAAAATCTTGGTTTGACATTACATGGCTGCTTAAGGTGTTCCCCAGAGATAAAGAGCATGCATGTTCAGAAATGTTCCTGTTGGGTTTTCATATACTCAGTGATACACAAACTAGTATTACACACTAACCCATGGTGTTTACAGGCCTCATCCCAGGCTGCCCCTGCAGCCCCTGGTTTGGCACGCTGGCCTGTGGTGGCTGCTGTGGCATCTGGTTGCCCTGGTAAGTGAGGCCCAGTGCAGCATAGGCCCTCTCTATGGAGCTGGGGTCGATCTGGTTGGGAGGGTTCAGGTTTGGTGTGCTGGACTGTCCTCCTGGCACACCTGAACCTAAAGAGTTCACTAAGCCCACCCCTGCACTGCTGACAAGAGCTGTGGTGATGGGAGGAAGAAACAGAGTTAACAAGAGATGAGTACCATGAATTCTAGCCACTGTGATGCACTTTACTATTTAAATTAGAAATAATAATTGATAAAAGCAGTGAATCTGTACAAATCTGCAAGGTGCACATACAGCCAAAGAGTGAGAGAGACTCACGCTGCTGGTTCCTCTTGTCTCCAGCATTTTTCAGTGGCAGGCAGACGGGACAGTCGTGTCGTGTGCAATTCTTCCAATGAGAAATGATCTGTCTGGATGAGGCACAGTGTGCCACTGGAGGAGACAGAGGAATGAACAAATGTTTTAGAAAATAAAATAAAAGATTGAGAGCAAGTGGAGGGAAATGGTGACAGAGTGAAGGAGAGAGATGATTAACATGACAAGGATGAGAGAAAAAAAAAAACAGAAAATAAGAGTCAAAAGCTACTAAGTTATTGTATGAGTCATTCAGTACAACAAAACTATGTCCAGATGGAGACTCAGCGAGACAAGGAGGAATTACAGTAAAACAGCCAGCTGAAGAGAAAATAACTCATCCTGATACTGAGGAAAAACTGGGAGGCAAACCAAGAGGGATTTAAAAAAAAAAAGAAGTAAAAGAACAAGAAAAAAGAAAAAAAAAGTGCTTCAGATACATGACTGCATCGTGTTTATAATATAAACCACAAACCGTATAAACCAGCTATCGGTGTAATTCAGCAGACTCACCCTGGCAGGACTTGCCAAGCTGGCAATGAGTCATGTGGTTCAGCACGTTCTTCATGGTGCGACAGTGAGGCAGGTTGCACTGCCGTACTTCTCCGTTGGCCTGCTCCCTCCTCTGGCACTTGTGTGCGTGGAGCAAGAGGACCAACTGCTGTTGAATCAGCTTCCGCTTCTCAGGGTCTGCAGTAGGAGGTGTGGCACCGGGTCCAGCCCCCACAGCATTGAGTCCAACCTGCGCCCCTCCTACTGATGCTGCTGCTGCTCCGCTGACCGATACGCCGCCTCCAGGCTGCTGCTGCTGCTGAGGTGTCTTAGGATGGAGAGTACAGAAGAGGCACAGGTGAAGTTAAAAGAATTATCCACAGCAAAGGGATCACTTCCAGTGACCAGTCTGATAAGAGCTGAACAGCGAACACTCAATGAGCCATTTTCCAAAACTTCTCTGCAGCAAGTGTGGATGCCAAAATCTTACTGCCATATATTTTAGCAGTTTAATGAACTCAGGAGTACTGAGGTACATGATTTAACAATCAGTAAACTAATCTGGGAAGAAATGAGAAAATGTCTACTACTTCAGAATGATGCTTTAAGCTATTTACTAATTAAAAACAGGACAAGAATCTAAAGCATGAAAGAGCCTGCTGAAAGGCACAAATAAATCCTGTTTTTAATTACAACCAAATTGCAAAAAAGTAACAATGTAACCGCAACAGTGCAGGTGACAGTGCTCAGCCGACTGATGATCACCTCTATAGGCTAATGATGATCAGTAATACTTTAAACAGTTGAGAAAAAGTGACTGAACATCCACCTGCTCATTTAACTGGAAATGGGAATGAACTAAAAATTGGGGGTAGCTTGTAAATCCAAACACACGAACTAAGGTAACAACCTGCAGTGAGTCACTGCAATCTGACACTACACTCCTGGGGCTTTTGGTTGATCTTCATGATTCATCTCTCTGAAGTAGGTGGGATTATTATAAGGGTGATTTGAGCTACTTTACTAAAAAATCCCTCCACCACACTGTGTCTCTTTAAGACAACATAACAAGCAAGTTAATTAGCAAAGAGTCACTAATTTCTTGCCATCAGTGTCAGACTTGTGAGAGCCACTTAATGCCCTCTTTATTTGGATGCAGCTCATCTTTTCCAAAGAGATAATGACGACTTCAAAACAAGTTGGAAGTTGTCAATGAAGCCAACTCCATGACCCCTACAAGCTGACTGAAGCCAAGTGTGGAGACTGGTTTCTCTACTAAATCAAGCGTCTTGCAGCTGAGAGTAGGAGTGGGGTCAGATATAAACGCTGTCATTCCAACTGACTTCAGAAGATCCAAGGAGGTTGTTAAAAATCAGATTTTGTCAGCTCTGACTGATGTCACTGGTGCCAACACAAATAATTATTCTGTTAATTGAGGCTGGAAGTGTCGGCAGGAGAGCATTAAGTTTGACCGGTATGTCAGATGTTGTGACACCAGGAAAGAAGCGTGTGTGACTGCGTTAAAGAAGTGGATACTGGGCACCAGCGTGGCTCAGTGGTTAAGTAGGCGACACGGTTGAATGTTGAGCTGGGGAAAACGAGCGAGGCTGCCAGGCAGCTATCCCAGATCTCACACTGGGTGAATCACTGGGGCACGGGTGAGACTGCACTGCTGGATTGCAATCCTGCCTGGGTACCAGGTTTAGCCAAGACTCTTCCAGAGGATGACTGGAGAGCTCAGTTGATGGAGTAGAATGGTGAAGTTCTTCCAGGACAATAAACCCATTTCTCAATGGCATTTCAGATGAAGGTGGATATGAAGAGTGCCTGCCTCTTCTTTTATTGGCAACCAAGGTCCAGTAGTCAGCAGATACTGGAGCAGAACAGGAACGTAAATCATGCTGTGACTCTACGCCAGTTAGTGAGCAACCTGCAAGTCACGGGACTGTTACATTCAGAGAAGCCAGGGCCGGTGGCAGTTCCAGGATTAAAGGGAAAAGACGATAAAAAAAATAAAAGGGAACCACATATTGATGCAAGCTGATAACTCAAGAACAATGATGTAAAGTGGAAAAAAAAAATGACATGCAAAACTTTCACTCCTTTTTTCCGCCACTGAGCTGTCAGTTTTCTTTGGAAGAGTCCGCCATATGAAAGTCACCTCTTAACTGCTACTACTAACTTGTTATAAATGTCTTGGTCCGATTTAATAAATGCAACTCGATCACAGAATATGACAAATCATGTTAACTATTCTGTTCAGTTTGTGGACAAGTTAAAAAGAGGAATTTACCACAAATCCTGAAATCAGCAGACTGAGCAAATTCAGCAGCAGCAGCAGCTGTTTTAAAAGGTACCTGAAAATTGCGACAAAAAAACCTGAGCTGTACCGTGACAGGACAGCAAGAAGGGAAAGGTTTTTTTTTTGTTTTGTTTTTTTTAAAAAGGCACCTTCATGTCAGGTCAATTCATACAATTTTGTTTCTTTAATTATTATTATTCATGTGTCACTGAGGCTCTGTGTCAATGTCTGCTCAGCTGCTACACTGCCTGTAAGGGAGTCTGTCAGGGGGAAGTTATGGTGGAAAGGCTGTTCTAGGGAACAGAAAGTGTTCATCTGGACACTACCTATCTTAAAACTGCACATCATAAATGAAGTCTTGCAATTAAATAACAAAACAACATGAAATGCCTCGTTCAACGTTTTACCAATTCCCATCTGTGGCTCTGAAAATGTCCACTAATTTATAAGTCACGTAATCCAATCACCTCTGAAAGCTGTGTGTTCATACCTACATAAAATTATTGAAACAGTTGTGTAAAGAATAGGGTAATAAGTTTAAGCTCTCTCGTCTACTTTACCCCAGCCCCACACATCTGCCAACTGTCGATAATGGAAAAATACATAAACCGTTGGAGGCAACAGAAGTTGGTTTGGGAGCGTTCATGGGATATCTTTAGCACAGCAAGGATAACGGAAAATATCCTCAGATTTTTTTCTTCCAGTTGGAATCTCATTCAATATTTAGTTTTACTTTGAAACATTCAAAGTTAAGATGTGTGTTTAATCTACAGTAGGAGACAACGGGCTTCTATGTGGGCTGCGGAGCTATACAAAAAGATAAACCAACAAATCCTACCATCCCAGGCATGCCTTGACCCGCTGGTGCCTTCTTGTCCATGCTGAACTGTGCAGCCATATTGCTGGGGAGGCCTGCTTTATTCTGGAGCTGTGGGCCCAGCCCTGCTCCAGGCAGCCCCTGGGCAGCAGTCTGGCCGTACGGACCACCATAGGGGCCCGCATTGGCCATCATATTCATCTGAAAAATGGTGGAAAAAAGGGTGAGGGGGGATTCAAAAAGAAGAAAAAGGAGGAGGGCGAGATAATGTGAGGAAAAAAGTGCAATAAGAAACAGTTTTAAAGTTATGCGCAGCATATGCTTTAACCAGCCAATGAAAACATTTTAAACATGATAACTGTTCAGATGCTGTACTTGTTATCCATAATAAATTAATAGCTTGGATATGATCTAACTGCCACATTTTCAACTCAGAAAACAATTTTAGTATCAGTGATGGTATTCAGCATCCAGCCAAACTAGTCTTTATCTCGGCAGCAAATCACAGCTTAAACTACAATAAGAGAGATCCTTTAGTAGCAGCACTGCGAGGTGGGTGGTAAACCTGCTGCTATGTGTATGCATCTAAATAAACTGCTGATCCCCATTAACAAACTCTAAAAGAAAATAAAGGAATTTACTGAGTTTAAATGTGAACAAAAACAGTTTGATTTCCTTTGAGGACATACGACACAATCAAAGTGATAAAAGAAACCAAACTGCAGATGTGTTACTGATGTTTCAACAACAGGAGATCATGACAAACGGTCACAGAGATGTAAACAAACAAAGAAATAAAAGCTCATTTAAATCATTTTAAACCGTCTTTTCTGATAACGTCTTTACACCTCTAGAATAAAATCCCAATCGTCATGTGGCTAGCAAGTCACCAGCAAGTGGGTTAACCATCGATACCACAGAGCAAACTGTGATGCAGCTGTGCATCCAACATGTAACCACACTTCAGTCTGCACCTGCACTGGAGAACAGCAGTTTTACATGAGTAACAGCTACACATCATCAGCCTACGGCTTTAACCGCTCTAATTGGACATATCCCACCAATCTTTAGCAGTCATTTCAAACTTTAACATTTTACATAAATGTAATCGGACTGTAACAGGCACACCTCCAATACTTTTAGATAACTTATTGTAAAGCTGTTACTTTACAAAAAACAGGACTAAAAACATTTCCATATACATATAAGACTCCTTTACTGCTGAGGATTTTCTTATGTTTAAAGTATTTAGCAGTGTGCAAAAGCAACACTATGTTTAAACTGCCACTTTGACCAGCTTAGTCTCTTAAAAATTGTATTTTAATACAAATGATAGCTGCTTTGAATGTGCCTACCTTGTTCAGTGCTCCAGGCTGCTGCGGTCTCATCCCCGCCTGACCACCAGCTCCCATTTGCTGACCGCCTTGCTGCTGATGTTGGAGACCGTCTGCCAAAAGATTACTATTGTTTCCCATGCCAGCATTGCCAGGGTAGCCTATTCTAGGTGAGCCATTCACCACCTGCCCCCCTATCAGCCCCTGCTGAGGCTGCTGTCCAGCATTGCCTTTCTGGGTTCCCACCATTGCCCGATTGAGTGCTCCAACCATTCCAACCTGCTGCATTAATCCAGGTTGCTGTGTCTGGCTCTGGGGAGGCATGCCTTGAGGTCCACCAGGGGCAACACTGACACCCCCAACATCCCCATGGACGCCCCGGATGGTGTATTATTGGAAGCGGGCCCACCCTGCTGTGGTGCTGCTCCTGCACGCAAGAGCTCAGACAGCTGCTGGTGTTTTGCAGCTGCATCCTGACCTCCTCCCACACCAATTCCTCCTCCGACCCCTCCAAGGCTGCTGTGGAGTTGGCTGGCATCCCCTCCATTGGTCAATCCCAAGTCCGAAGAACTTATGAGCTCATCTGGGAGGTCATGCTCCAGTTCAAAGAGTGAACCGAAATCTAGGCACACAGGAAGAAAAACAGAACTCTTACCAGCCAGAAAACTAGAGACTTCAGTCAGTTAATAGGCTTTTTTTTTTTTTTAAGTGATCAGAACTATTATAGAGCCAATAGCTAGGTAACCAGACCAGCAGTAGCTGCCTCTCACAGCCTGGACCTCTCCCCTAGGCCTCAGTTTGTGGTTTGGTCGGGTGCCATACATGGAGTGGCGACAGGGTGAGAAGCCGCAGAGGTAAACACTGCAGCACCTTGGTAGGTGTGTACATTAGAGCTGCAGTTCTACAGTTCAAGAGCACAAACTGCAGGGAAGTGTAAGAAGTCAAATCTACTGCCATGGGAGGCACATTAAAATGATTTTTTTTTTTATTAGACCTTTAATGAAATATAAAATCCCATATAATAGTGACAACCTACATTTTTATGATGGTCTGTGACATGCTGGCACCTCACTAAACCTTTTAAAATCTGTGCTGCTATGCAGAAATGAAATGTCCCCTACATGTATGATGTATGAGACAAGCTGCATCCCTTTCTGACCTTTGAATCCGCTCCTGCTCTCTCTACATTAGGTCATGTGAGTAATTAAAGAGGGCCCGAGGGTGAAATTCACATACTTTTACTCTGATACAGCGGAATATAGTTCTCAGTTATCGGTACAAGTACTTTAAAACCAGAGCTTATCATTCAGACTCTCTGCAGTCACAACTTCAGTGCAGCAGGGGAGAAAGTGATGCCAAGATTTCACAGCATATCGTACAGCATGCTCACGTGAAATTCTTCGCAATAGTAGTTTTAAATTCACAATCGAGGTGAAGTGCATTCAGCAGGTCCTCCTCTTTGAATCATTTTTGAACAGTGTGCTGCCCTTAAGTGCGGCGCAGCGTGGCCCTGTAGCCAAACAATGGGGACGGAGAACCAGAATGGGCTCCGTTAGTACGTCTGAAAAGCCAAAAGGCTCTGAACAAAGGGCACTAAAGAAGACATTTCAAAGACTGTGGCTGGTTTACTCTTTAAGTTAAACTCGGCAACAGTAATCAAATTTTTAAAAAGCTGTAACTTATGCGGGACGAAGACGCTCTGCCCCAACTTATTAAAGTCAAACAATAGCTAGCTTGTATACGATAATAGTTCAAGTAAAAAAAGCGAGTAAGCTCACGGCTAACAAGACTAATCATAGCGCAAATGTCAATTTTCTCCATAGAGTCGCTGGTTATCGACGGATATCCAGAAAGACTGTGCTCACGGAGGTTTTTGTCTCTGCTAGCCAGATGCGGAGCTCAGCTGAGCCGGTGTCTGGTGGGGTGTTCTGCCTAGCTACTGGCTAGCTGCTCGATTAACCTCATTTCTCTCAAAGCTACCTCGGAAACTAACTTTCTCTGTTTTTTTTCCCGGGATATCCAAGAAACCTGGTGCTTAATGTGTAGGCACTTTAATTCTTCCAGTTAACAAATTCAAAAGTAGCTATACAACTTGAAGCAAACCGGGGCGACTCGCCTCTTCCATTGTTTGGAGGAGGATCCCAGAGTTGCTGCTAGTTAGCCTCTTGAGGCTAACGCATCAAAACACAACTGCTGAAAAGTTGCTCCTGCCACCGCATCTACAACATGTTTCCTTACTAGGGGCCCAAAACTCTCAGATTAGCAGCTTTTAAAACCGAGATACCAACATGTTGCTGTTTAAAAGCAGCAAATGTGGAGGATTTCAGTCAGAGCAACTAGTGCCAACTCTACAGGGACTTGCACAACTGACCGGCAATTTTATACACCCACAGTGAAGCTGGTTTATATTTTATTCAGCGGAGTAATGCATGCAAAATATTTACCGTTTCCATCACTGGCAGACACCGAGAGAGCAGGAGAGGACAACTTGGGCCTCTTGGCTGAAGGCGGGCCGGACTCCAGGACATTATCGGCCATATTTTTTGACGAATTAAAATAAATGCTGTAGATCCACTGAGGGCAAATGTAATCCCCCTTTATCTGCGTCTCTGAGTCCTTTTAAGAAACCTTTCTGATCGTTCCCCGCCGCTCGGGGGGACGGCAGGGGAGAGAGGACAGCAGTGTTGGAGCTCTTTTCAGTCCTCCCCGCTCGGTTTATTCCTCTCTGCAGATATCAGTCCCCCTCCCCAGTCGGAGATTTTGTTTCTTCACAGATTTGAGGAGGAGGAGGAGGTGGGAAGGTGGAGTCGGCAAAAAAGGCAAGCGTGCGGCCCTCTGACAACCTCATGTAGCCTCTTCTGCGACACAAAAACCGTCCCAAGATCCGTCCTCCGTGCTGCACTGAGTCCTGCCCGCCATAGTCGGCGGAGAAATCCTCCGTTTCAAATCCGAATTGCTCCAAAGCAGAGTAGTACGGGTGGGGGCAGAGCAATTTGTCAGGGTACGAAAACGGCAACTGTGATCCAGCAAACAGAAGCCAGGAGTTTGGTTTTTTCCCCCCTGTGTTAACTCCAGGAGGCGGCTTTCTCATGCAACAGTTAGAGCCTTTCACTGCCGTCAGTGCCACGGATTTCCCTCAAAAGCTTTTACTCTCCGGTTCAACACTGAGGAAAAAAACAGCTTACTGGCTTTAAAGTGACTGGAGAAATCAGTCAGTTGCACAGAAAGGGCGACACACCGGACCTGCAGTTTCTCTGATAAAAATAAAATCTATTGCGGGTGTATTCCCATGCAAGACTTTCGTTGTGCATGTACATGCCGACTTATTTGTACACTTAAGTGTTTGACCATGCAAGGCACTGGGTCAGAAAGAACACACTGGTATTGCACGTATTGGTTGTTGCAACCCCCTTGCGCGAGATGTGTTGCAGTCGAGCACGGCTGCAAATATCAGAGCTTCCAACAAAAAAAAAGGAAAAAAAAGAAAAAAATCACAGTTCTTGTGCAATCTCTCCGCATGCACACTTTATCTCTTCGACCGTACAGTTCTCGAGGATGATCGCAGCGCAAACTGCCAATCAGCGAGCAGTCAGATTGATCCAATCAGTTTTTTTCCCTTGCAGAGGACGGTCTGTTGGGTTACTTATCTTGTGCTCCTGGAGAGGTTCCTCCCCTGGTTTTAAAATCACAGATGATGGAAAAGCGTGATCGCTAAAGTCTCAAAAATATCACCTCCCTCCGTTTTTTTAAATTTTTTTTATGGATGTCTTGGCCACGCAAGGAGGCAAAAACAAAAAGCTGTAAAGCAAAAAACAGGAGCTGCGCCGACAGGCGAAAAATGGATCAAAATCTGACGGCGACTCGCTGAGAAATTACGGCTATTTCGGAAGCGGAAAGCTTCAGATCGGCACAATAATGCTGACACCCCCCCCCACCCCCTTGAAATATTTTGGGCTGACAAAATCCTCTCATTGACTCTTTGTGATGGTGAATGCCCCCCTTCGCGTTGATCCTCGCAATTTTCCCCCTCCTCTTAAAACACGATTCCTTTCCACCTCTCTATCACAACAATCTATTTATATAATTGTTATCATTATGTTTCCTCCTCCAACCAACATAATAATTTTAATATTGATAATGTTTAGCTCCTGAAACTTCTCCCTCAGCCTGACAAGCCCTTTCACTCCTCCCCATTCCACTTCCCGTCCCCTTCCTGATTTGATCTTCTGATCACAGCAGTTTCCATTCAAGCAGAATAATTCCTCCCTCGTTTGTGCTTTTTTTCCATCCATGTTTCTCCTTATTTAATTCAATAATCCAAACAGATCACAACCGTTTCAACACAACAATCTCCCAACAAGTTTGCAAGTGAATAAATCTAACCAAGTAACTCCTACAAATTTATTTCACATGTCATTTAAACAAATGCAAACAAAACAAAATGGACATATATACTATCCTCAATACAAGAGCCACTTTTTGGCAACCAATTTAAGTTTAATAAACAAAAAAAAAGAAAGACAAGAATAAAAAGAGAAAGAGAGAGAGAGATTGGAGGCTGTGTTTAACGGAAATGTTAAGACTTGAGATCCCAAACTGACTGCATCCTCTTTCAGCAGATACACAATTTCAATATC